>JAOTOM010001464.1:15000-69385 GCA_034440615.1 Ashinkailepas kermadecensis | reverse complement strand
ACCAACACGACTGCCCGTTCCCGGCGTTATCGAGCCAGTTGCCAACGGACCCTCTCAGCCCGGTGCTAGACGCGAGCGCGTTAAACGACTCGATGGAGCCACCATAAGCTGCGTAAATATGTGAAGCATGATGTGCAAATTAGTTGACCATCAAGAAGGATGTTCAGCGCAGGTTGTATCCAACAACAATGCATCCTTATTGTATCCTCTAGTCTCAACTACCTCGGCATTGCCACTATGCTAAGCAGGTGCGTTAGTCAAACAATTCCAGGGAAGTGTAGCACATTCAAATTATCCCAAATGCACAGAGGAACAGAGTAAAAAAACGGACAAAAAGCTACACACCAGCAAAAGAAACGACTGGTAAAATAGGCATTCGAGAACTTCACATTAAACTACGCACAAATGACGTCTTGCTCCGAACACAGATTCGACACATTTCTCAATGATACGGAGCGCCAGAGCCGAGGGAGCCAATAACGGAATCCGATCGCGCACCCACCTGGAGGCGCGAGCCACGACCTCTGATTGCGGCTGATGTCTTCGATACTCCCCACGGAGATTTTGAGCGCCGAGAAAGTCATGTAGGCGGTCAGGTTGGCTGTGTAAAAGGCGGTCACCACCGTGATGAAAATCCACCAGGTTGCGAACAGCATTCGAGATGAGTCTGTCGCCAAAACTTGTCGTGAGACAAGATATGATAGTACCTCCTTAGTGTTGCGGGAAACACTGCGAGTGTGTGGTCCACTGCAGAACACTGGTCTCGCCAACCGAGCATGGAAGGGGACCATCAAGGCAGAAGAAGCCAAGGCACGGCAGAACGTGGAGAGAGGGCGATAAGCAGAGACAGAGACAAATACAGAAACAAGAAACAGAAACAGAAACAGAGACAGAAACAGAAACAGAAACATAGACAGACAGAGACAGAGACATACAGATAGAGACACAGAAACAGAGATAGAGACAGACAGAAAAAGACAGCGATAGACAGACAGACAGACAGATAGACAGACAGACAGACATAAGGAAGGGGACACAGCCCAGCTCCTCCACCAGGCGCACCATTTCCCGTGCTCATGATGGAGTTGGGAACGGAGCTGCTGAGTGTGTGAAACGATGATCAATGAGAACTGGGAAGCGTGACGGTGAAAGGCAGAGACCACTCTCACCTGTGACAGGGCTGAGGACAGATCCCTGCTTCATCAGTGCGCCGTACACGAACCACACGCACGAAGTGAGGGGGATGATGCGGTTCAGGTTCTCGTCAGTGGTGGCCAGCCACACTCGGAACCGGATGAGGGCCCAGATCAGTGGGCCCATCATGATCATCGAGACCAGGATCAGCCGCCACACCTGCCGACATATTGAGACGAAGATCAGCAACCAGTGCTGCCGACATCGCGATCGGGGTCAGCAGCCAGACCTGTCGGCACGAACAGGTCTCCGCATGGCTGTTCTGCCTGCCTCTTCCGGCATCGAGGCAAGGATAAGCAGCCAGACCTGCCGACACAGAGACCAAACTCAGCCAGCAGTCAGACCTGCGCACATCGAGACCAAGACCATCGGTGAGTTTTGCTGACATAGAGACCAGGACGGGCGATCAGACATGTCGACATAGAGAACAAAACCAACAGCCGGAAGTGCGCCACAAAATACACCCACAATCCACATACACAGGTGCCGCATGGAGTAGAATTGGTGACGATACGCTCTCGTGTCTGTTTACCAATATACCTGCAATTAATGCGTTTTACACGTACGAGGTCTCGCTGATGGTCTCGGCGCCATCCAGCCAACCAATGATCATGCCATTGCACACACGAGAGTAAATTGGTTCGGCTGCGACCCACCTGATACGTGGGGAGTGGAACTAAGTCGGGTCAGGTCAAAGTCGATCAACCAGAGTGCCTGCATTTATTACCAATTGTGGATAGACCAAGAGCAGCTTTGCAGAAAAGCAAATCGATGGATAGCTAAGCAGATCGAGTACAACAGATGCAGATACAAGGGATGCAAGGAACTGCGGCACATCTGATGTCTTCGTTGCTGTGTAAGTGAAAACCGCAAGAGTTCTGCTACATAGGACGAAGGTCCAGGGGTGCATTATGTTCTCTATGCTAACAGAGTATTTCAGCCTTCGTGAATCGTAATGATGAGGGATTAAAAACATCACAGAACACATTTCGGTCTCACTGCACTCCACCGTCATTAATGATAGAGTATTTAAATGAGGTACACTTAGGTGACACTATCTACCACCCAGTCAGCACTTGCCTTATTGGTAAAGGGAGCCAGCAGTGAATCATCTCTTGTTTCTGCTTTTGGCTTTTCTATCAAGAGTCCGATCTGGGAATGGCCGATTGTCTCTCCAAAGGAGACTAAGTTGAGGCGCTCACTGAATGACACCAGGAAACTGCCAGTCATTTCCACCTCCTGGAACAACCAGCCCTCAGACGTCACATATGCATAGCATGCCCCATGCCATACACCACTATTTTTGCTGCTGCCGCCTACGGTACTCGTCCAAGTTATATTTGCATGCTTTGGTTATCAGAGCAATGCCGAACATTAGGTGGGCCAATCTCTTGTACTCAGCTACAGTGCTTTGACAAACAGGCAAAATGGCAGTTCAACAGATGGTGTAGCCACACCGCCAATTGATGTAGCATAACAAATATTACCATGTAGATCGCGCATAGCTAGATTGCTACCGCACAGGCATCAATGTATGTTTAGTATGCCAAATATACATTGGTGTACAGCACATGAGCATCATAGTGCTCATGTGTTGTACGTACTGTATGTACTGCTCATGTACTGTACATGAGCACTAGTGATCATGTGTTTTCTGAAGAAGAGTTTTCTTTCCACGATATAAAATTACCCTTAAATATGTTAATATTGTAATGATTTTTATGCGGCTGTAGAGCGCATTTGGGCACATTGGGATCCATTTTCAGCAACGTTGTCCATGATCAGTGTCATTTCAAACAAAATATGCATGGGAGTGGGAGAGGCGAAGAACTGTGGTGTGTGTGTGGGGGGGTAGAGTTGCAGAGCCGATCTCTAGACCAATTCTTTCCAGTTAGCGGCATGGGGTTAATTGCTATGACTATCTGAAAAAAAATGTGTGTGAGGAGCGGGGAGGGAGGGAGCGGAACGGCATGGGTAACCCTGTCACCCGTTCCTCTAAGACCATGACGGGGCCTTAGTTATATCGCCGTAGTAATTCATGGTGATATTTTCGCTTAATCTTTAAGCACCTTTCAGCCATTATATTTCTAGATCCTGGACAAGCTTGGAACAATTATTGATAATTTGCTATCACGCTTTGTAACTACTAGGGGACTTGTGCTCCTCGCCGGGCAGAATACAAAGATGTGACAGAGATGCAAGGCCGGTTTTCGAGAGTGTACCTACGTATATTGGTGGGGATGACTCTTCAAATCCTGTGCTATGTAGGTACCCGAATGATCACTTATGAGTGAGTTGGAGCTAATATTGGGATCTAATCAAGACAAAGCGTTTTAGAAAGGGAAATCAGGGTGTCCAAGCTAATTTTTCCCATGCAACATCGGAGCCAGCAGGGCCTATTTGAACGTGTTTACTGCGGTGGGTGGGGGGGGGCCATTGCCCCCCCCTCCTAGTGAACAGCTTTGCCCCCGCAGGCACGGATTCTTGCCCACATACTAAAGGTACCTGTCGCGGACTGTTAGTTACACATACTTTAATACCTAAATGAAGGAGAAAATACCCTTATCTAGAAACTCCCCTAAAAAATTAAAATGGGTGCCAAAATTGCGCAACCAAGCTTTGCACTGAATATCTTTTACCTTGACTTTTACAACAGGTAGCGCCAAAGTTGGGAAAACACGCAACTAACACCGTAGATGTGCTAAGGATGCAATGGCGGCTCTCAAAAGCATGCAGCTATTTGTTGACATACTCATGATCATCGCATATCAACCCTAGTATTTTATTTTGCATGGCCGGCTGCGATTCTCGTGGTCAGATACGTCGAGGTTTGGTTTGATGAGGGCGGAAACGGAAGGATGAGGAATCCAGCCCCATATTGGCATGTTTTTGCAAGGAAAGCGGCATGTCAAGGCCAGATGCATATTTCCTTAGATGCGTAGGTGGAAGAACATTGTCAATGATAATGTTCAAACTTATTATGTCGGTGCTGCATATTAACTTACACAATGTAAACTTGTAGAAAGTTGATGTTGTGCAAGCCAAAGTTGGTGTTGCATCTACAACATCGGCAGGGGGGGCAACTGTGGGCACGTGTCCTCCCCCTCCCCCGATAGTAATGTGTCGCCCCTTCGACATGTACGTAGTGATGTGACGTTTCAAAAGCCTTCGAGCCGGGCCAGATCGGGCCGGGCTGTGTCGCGCAGATGAACGTTTGTCGTAGGTGCACGGGAGTAGACGGACTTGTGCTTGTTCTGTAGAAATAATTGTGTAGCAAGTCTCACTTTCGCTCCGTCTCTGTCTCTGTCTCTGTCTCTTTCTCAGTCTCTGTCTCTGTCTCTGTCTCTGTCTCTGTCTCTGTCTCTGTCTCTGTCTCTGTCGCTGTCTCTGTCTCTGTCTCTGTCTCTGTCTCTCTCACTCTCACTCTCACATTCACTCTCACTCTAACTCTCACTCCCCCACTCTTTTGCTCTCTCTGCCCCCTCCCTCCGTCTCTACCCTCTCCATCTTATATTTATTTTAATATGCGCGCCGCCATGAGTGCGCCGTCGCTTGGCATACCTTATGGAGCATCCTTTGCCGACCTCATGATGCTAAAAAAAAGTTGAAGATGTCCTCTCGGTTCACTGTCGAATGACATGATTAGGTGGTATGTACATGTCAGGCCGTTTTCGCCAACACCGCGAACTATCGGCTATTACTCTCACTTGTCGCCTCCAAATCACCAATGATGGATGTGGTAGGATGGTGGACAACTCAGCTGACCTGTCTACATAGGTCATTGCGTTTTCCAAGGCGATCCGATGTCACCGATCTAACTTTTACTTTAAAAATATGGCGCTAAAAGTAACCAGAGTGGTCACTCATTGACCCAAATTATTCAAATAGTGTATGAAACGCGAGGTTTCGTGACGTGCAACAACGCACTAATTTCAACTACGTATCACCCAAAAAAGGGAGGAGGAAGATGGAGAACGCCTTACCTTGCAAATTCAAACGAACTATGTACCTATGAAAAGCCCCTCCCGTGATCTTTTCTTAAAATATGCCATGTGTAACAGGTGTACGTGACGAATCCAATAAATATTCGGCGGGCTATCCCCACCAATATACTCGTACAATATACAGTTTCGAAACCCGTTCGTATGCCCTTGCCACATTTTGTATGCCGCGGTGCGAGAAACACACATACATTAGTAGTTGCAAATGTAATCACAAAGCATCCATGATCGTTCCATGCCAGCCCAGGGTATGGACAAATAATGGCAGAAGCATGGGTGAAAGAGGCGAAAGTTATTGGTACGGTCGCAATGCGTGCAGGCATCGGTGCTGCAAATTTGTTGGCGGGGCCCATCCCACAGGATCCCATGATAAGAGAGCAATAAGTTGGTGGAGGCAAGACAAAGATGGTGCAGGCAAGACAGAACTGGTGGAGCTCAGATCCCACCAAAAGAATAGGAAGCTCCAAACCTGTGCAGAAGTGTGTTGGAAGATTAAGCGCAAGTATCGCCATGGAATACCACTGTGATAACTGTGAGCCAGTTTCAGAAGTAACATCCATGATCGAAAGCAGTCTGAGAACGCATAACAAATGTGTCCGAAATGCTTCGAAAATGTGCCCCGGCAGCTCGGTGACAATCAATACCAAGGCAAGTCCTCTATATCAGCGGCCTATCTGCAATCAACATTACAGCATCTGACGGCTTTTATAGCCTCTCCGTTCAAGGAAGAGCATTTAGCGCCGCGTTGCAGCTACCCAGGACAGTGACCAGTGAACGGCGGCTACTCCTGCTCGGCCGGTGGTCTGACGTTTTTCAGCAGCTGCTCGGTGAGGCCGGACCAGGAGTTGTCGGGCAGGCGCACGCCGCCGGTTGGCGTGCTGGCCGGCACGTACTCCGGCGTGAAGTTGAACACCGACGACAGAATGTCGATGACCCGGAACGACCACCGGTCCGGCTCGTACTCGGAGCTGAGGAACTGCTTCGTCGGCAACTGCCGGGTAGTCCGCCAGCGGGTCAGGCCACGGGTTAGGTCGTGAGTCAGGCCGCGGGTCAGACCATAGATCAGGCTGCGCTTCATGCCACGTGTCAGGCCGTGGGTCAGGCCGTGGGTCAGGCCGTGGGTCAGGCCGAGAGTCAGACCGCGGATCAGGCTGCGGGTGAGATCGTGGGTCAGGCCACGGGTCAGGCCGCGGGTCAGGCTGCAGGTCAGGCCGCGTGTCAGGTTGCGAGTCAGGGCGCGGGTCAGGCCGCTGGTCGGGTCACGGGGGAGGTGGCACGACAGCCCTCACGCGAGTGATGCGGCTGGTCGCGGTTATCACCGGATAAGCTGACACAAGCACAGTGCAGTTCACTCTGTACGCACACCTTAATCTGATTTAACTGAAGGACACGTTGTCACATCAGCGTGAGCTACCCGGAGCCCAGGCCGCGACCGTAACCCCAACCACAGCTCTGCAGACAGACAGAGCCACAGCCACCGCCCGGAGCCCAGGTCGCGACTGCAACCACGAACCACAGCTCCGCAGACAGACATAGCTACAGCCACTGTCCGGAGCCCAGCCCGCGACCGTAGACCCAAGCCACAGCTCCACAGACAGACAGAGCCGCAGTCACTGCCCGGAGCACATGCCGCGACCGTAGCCCCAAGCCACAGCTCCACAGCCAAACATAACCATAGCCACTGCTCGGAGCCCAGCCCGCGACCGTAGACCCAAGCCACAGCTCCACAGCCAAACATAACCATAGCCACTGCTCGGAGCCCAGCCCGCGACCGTAGACCCAAGCCACAGCTCCACAGACAGACATAACCATAGCCACTGCTCGGAGCCCAGGTCGCGACCGTAGCCACAAACCACAGCTCCACAGACAGACATAACCATAGCCACTGCTCGGAGCCCAGGTCGCGACCGTAGACCCAAGCCACAGCTCCACAGACAGACATAACCATAGCCACTGCTCGGAGCCCAGGTCGCTACCGTAGCCCCAAGCCACAGCTCCACAGACAGACATAACCATAGCCACTGCTCGGAGCCCAGGTCGCTACCGTAGCCCCAAGCCACAGCTCCACAGACAGACATAACCATAGCCACTGCTCGGAGCCCAGCCCGCGACCGTAGCCCCAAACCACAGCTCCACAGACAGACATAACCATAGCCACTGCTCGGAGCCCAGGTCGCGACCGTAGACCCAAGCCACAGCTCCACAGACAGACAGACAGACAGACAGCTACAGCCACTGCCCGGAGTCCAGGCCGCGACCATAGTCCCAAACCACAGCTCCACAGACAGACAGAGCCACAGCCACAGACAGTCACTGCTGCGAATGTCGACGTCCACCGATGGCCGCAAAATGCCGCACCCCAGCACCACAAACGCCAATCAACCAAACGACTCTAAGCAGGTCAGCCGGTGCACCTTTTTGACGCCGAGCCGGATGGTCCTGTTGGCCAGGTCGCTGGTGACGCTCTGCTTCATCCACTGCACCAGCTGGCCGTCGGACAGGCGCAGGTACTCGTTGGTCGCGTCGCATGCCTGCACGTACGCCGCTGTAACGCAGCCCGGCCGTGCGGTCACGTGATCAGTGGTACACCGTTGCACACATGTGTTACGTTGCCACAGCGCACCACCATTCGGCTGTGTGATCGCGTGTTTACGCGAGGCGCGCGCTGCTCAGAGCGGGTAGTAACTGGTGGAGAATTGTGTAGATGTTCAGGAGTGCTGTTCCATTCAAGATAACTAGAGACAACAACATCATCAGACAACATCAATAGGTTCCATTGATTGCAACAGGTCCTGAAAGCTTTCAGGGGCGCCTTCCTATGGGGTTATATGCCAAGGTTCCGGAGTGCTCGGCAGGCTCCAGGGGTGCATAGGCATCCCTAGAAGAATGCAATTATCCACCCATACAGATGGTGCACACGAACTCAGGGTGTGCTGATGCACATGCACATGTCCTCTGTAGCAATTCACACCTGCCTGGTTTATCTTGAGCTCTGCAGAGTAGTAAGCTTGCTGGACTAGCAGCCTGACCACTGGATCCAATGCGCACCAAAGTCCCTTAAAGCTGCGCTTCATCACTGCTAACGTAATTGCGATTTTTGTGGGTACTTCGAAAACGATAATGGCAAAGCACACGAACGATGCAAGGCACATCTAAAATTAACATGGGACCGTATGACCACACACCGCTAACAATATTAAGCATCCCCTTCTATTCCGTTCAAAAGCGAACTTGATCAGCTTTGTTATTTCTCACTAATGTCCTTCATCCTCATGCCCTACCTGTTTTGGGAAGTAAAGCTAATGCTGCCGTGCGATATTGTACTTACGCAGCTTATACGTGATATAATGCATTCTGTAATTGTATTTCAGTGATATTCGTAGTGCACAAGAGTCATCAATGTTTTCATTTTTTCGATCCATATTACAAATTCAAACTGGCACTTTGCAAGCCAGGTTGGCATTTCTCAAGCAATTAAGTTAGCCGCCATGACTTCTGAATAAGGTTGTGGCTGCGAAATCTTTTCGAGGGAAACCAGCAGTCTTTCCAAGGAAAGCACCATGCACGGGTGTCTATTTATGGAAATCATTTGGAGATCAAAGCATTGAATTGCTTGGAGGCAAAATAAGTAAAAGGCTTCGCCCATATAATTTCACGTTAAATTATGAAAGCATCGCCATGGTAGGGAGCAGGGGTGGAGGCTCGCGTACTTTTAGTATTGCCGTTGCAACACCAATCAAAATATTACGTTGCAATGCAACACTACTATTTTTATTTCATTATGGGAAAATACTAGCGTTGTTCCCCCATCCCTAATGGTCACCCAATGCTTGCACTATTTCTCTCCTTATCTCCTTATGGTCACCCAATAATTCTCGCATTATTTCCCTCCTAATGGTCACCCAATGCTGGCATTCACTTTCTGAGTTTGAAGAGGGCACCATACTTCTTTTCAAGGAAGAGCCAAATGTTGCTCAATAGATCAATAGCTCAATAGATTGTGAGTACAACAGGCCTTCATTGATGGAAACGCCAATATATTTGGTTCTGCCGATGCAACACTAATAATTTTCACAATTTAGTATTCAGTTTACGCTGGTACATGAAAGCAAGGTGCTTGAATCACATTTCGACAACACCAATAGTTCTGCGAAGACATCCATGAACACATATGGTGTCATTATTTTTTCTGGAACGTTGCCAACAGGCAACATGTAACAGGTAGCTTGATAATTACTGCATCAGGATAATTACCGTTAACAGGTGATATCACTTGAAAAAAAAACAGCAAACAGCACCTCACATGAATTGTTTCCACGCGCTGCTCCTTGGCAAGTACGAATGATCACCAATGAGACACTGGCTTTGACAGAGCATAGACTTAAATTGTGAAAAAGGCGCACAGAAAACGTGAATTAGGAGTAGATGCCAGAAATGTGCTACACAGGTCGGAATTTGAAGAAAGCAATCACCTTTGATCGTACTTACACATGCCCAGGGAACGTGCTAGAGGAACTAGATTGGCCTTCAGGTGCCGGGCGTGAGACGAGTTAACCAAGCGGTCAATATCCCGTTGCAGTCGTCAGAACATTCAGCACGATGGTGCAGCTTAACATCATCGGATAGAATGTGCACTTTGTCTGCATGTGCATGGAATGTCAGCAGTGAAGCATTTAATCAATAAAGGACCACAAATGCTTACTTTGGAAACTTTGAACAAAACCGGAGTCCAGTCAGACTGTTTGCCATTTACTATGCACGCTGAGTCTGGTTGGTAAGATCAGACAAAACCCATGATAAGACATGGTCAGTAACGTTGAAAGGATTTCTCAGTTTGCAATCAAGAATTTGTGATTTACACTGTTAAATACAAAGGAATAGTCGGCATAAATAGGTTTGAATACCAATGGCAATGGAACTCCACCCGTGCTTCAGGAAGTGGGTCAAATTGGTTATGCACCATCTAAACTATGTTTAACTATCATGTTGTTCCGCGGGTAAAAAGGTCGGCGTTGCTCAAGCAAACAGTCACAAACCACTTTCTCCAAAACTTTGGAGCGAAGTTCGAACATTGAGGCAGGCCTACAATGTTGGGGTGATTTTCTGTCACCATATCCATGTACAGAAATCATGCTTGCCTGCTCCCATTCCTAAAGAAAAGCCTCCTGTTCCAGGGAAAGGCGGAACAACATTTCAAGTGGTACGACAAGCTTATTAACACACTCTTTAGGAAAACCGGCGCTGAGCCCGTAAGCTCCAGGTGCCTTGTGCTTGTCCAAATTAAACAGCCAACGGCCAACTTTTCCTCCCGGCAAATAAAAGAGCTCTGATACCGGCGTGTTTAGTGGTAGAAACTCCTGAGGTGCTTCAAAATGAAGGTCCGAAAATGCGTTGCTGAAACACTTGCTGAGGAAATTTGCGCTGTTCATATCACCATTGCATGTTTATCTAGATATACCAATGTAGGCGAAGAACGAGATGTTGATTTTGATCCTATTGCGGTTCAGCTCTTTTATGCCTAAATATGTACGCGAGGAAAGCGCATTTCAACCTCCCCTAAGCTCTCGGAATGTATTAGGCGGATTTAAAACTAAATAGTTCTAGTGAATTCTACTGGTCCAATCTACACCTTCAGAATGCCAAACTTTTATTTTAAAAATTCGCAATGGAGAAGTCGAGAGACAAAAAGAAACTGAGATGAGATCCATCAAAGCTATTCGGGGTTATTTGCTTTGCACCGGTAAAAGTTTGCATTGTTGTGTATAAATCATCCTTGGTGGTTCAAAACACCATTTGATGTTCATACATACAAATGCTAAACAGCTAATGGCCTAGCCAGGAATCTATGGAGGTGTGGTATCATTTGTTCTTCTTGGCTGGTCCTTCTTCGCAACCAATGCCATAAATGATCATTATGTTGTCATTCTTACATAATATCAATACTTACCGCGAGGTTTTCGTTCAGAGACGTCACCAGGGAATTATGCTACGGATGATCCTGAGGGTTTTGTGTGGGAATGTTGCTACAATTATTGGCCATTGGAAAAATATACTACCTCTGCCACTGCATGTGACTTAACATAATCGCTTGTCCTGAATTCACTTCTCCCCCTCCTTAATCTGTCATTGACAGTGTCACCTCACCGAGCCATTCCTTGCAGTCGTTTGAATAGCACATGTTCTGAATAGCTCTCGTCACCTCCTGGATTCGCCATTAGGAAGATCTCGCTCTGCCACTGCTTGTGGTGCATTATTACTGTTTGTCCCGAATTCACCTAATCTCCCAACTTTCCGACGGAAACGCAAATGATACCGCTTTCAGAAAACCGGTCACTTGTTGCCTTTTGTCATCCCCTGGATCCGCTCCGAACATGGCTAGGCTCAAAATAAATATTTGCGTCAGTAAGCAGGGCAGTATGAGCAGTTGAATTCCAAATCATATTCACCTTAACCATGACTGGAGATCCTGAGTGGGTCTAGGTACGGAACCAATGGTTTGGGCCCTACTAATGTTAGGCTATCATTTTCCATATCCAATTTGAAAATATGTCCCCACAATAAGGGCCTGGACCTTCCTGAGTTGTTGAGAGATCTCCAGCCTTGATCTGAACAGCAAAACAATGATACATTTCAGCTGCATATGCTGAGCGTAAGTTTTCCAAAAATCTTACGTAGGTGCCTCCCTATTTTCGCTCCTGGAGCCGCCTCTGATATAGTTACGAAAGTAAAATTTTGGAACAAAGCATGAAAAGGAAGTTAGGAAACGTCACCGAATGTCACGCTTCTGCCTCACAAGATAAGGGAGCAGCAAGCGAAAAACCTCAAGGAGGCAGAATCCGCCCATTGCCCTTACCGGAATGGGGTTGAACATTTGAAAATGACCAGAAGCGCTTCGGCTTGTTGCCGATTTTTTACCAGTCGGACAAGACATTAGCGGTATTTTGAACTTACAAGCAATTTAAATGGGCTCTAGTTCTGTGCAATTTTAAGACATTCTCATTTGTTGAACTACCTTTCTTTCCATTGAAAGCGTTCTACGTTGGCCGTTAGTGCCGGTTGAACTGCCCGATCACACCGTTGCATCGGTGTGATATCTCGAGGGAAAAACTGGCCAGAAATAGTTGCGGGAAAATTATGCTAGTTACAGGAGCGATTTTGATCTCAATTGAAAGAGCTTCAAATTTAGAACATATGGAGGAGCTCTATTGTCTTAAAGATTGCTTAACCCAGGAATGTCAGAGGTCATACCTGCTAGAGGGAAGGGAGTATTCCGCTCCCCTTCATTTTGCTTCCGCGAAATAGCTCTGGAACCAATTGAGGTAGACAGCTGAAATTGTACACACACCGACATGAGTACTGAGTGTACCTTTTTAAAAAAATATCGACGTCCGGCCATGCATGGTGACATCATGATGACGCCATAAGCGAAGTCCATGGGCGCTGATATATCGGATAATTATTAGTTAGCGTTTGCTATGCGAGCATTATGCACTGCACATATGATCTAATAATTGCTACGCAGAATAGATCCAAAATCTCCTTGTCCTAAGTAGCTGAAATTATGCCAAAACATATCCATAATATATGTCACACAGATAGAATCTGGGTCTCTGAAGAGTGAAGGCACGTCGAGCCGTGATTCCGTCGTTAGACGTACCCCAACACGCACGTGGCTGATCCACGGCAAGACCCAGTCTCTCCCGGAACTGCCGCTGTAATTTCTTCTTCCTTTCTTTCACACATGTCTTGTTTTCTTCGCCAGACACCGCCCACACTTTGACCTCCAGACGGTAAGATATGTGGAGAAGGCACCCAAAGCATCGAATCCAGGCATGCATAGTTGAGAGACCGAGCTGGCATGCACCCTTGCGGGCAGGTCGAGCCGCGGCAGCAGACAGGTCATTCATTTGACGAAGTGTGCACCCACACATGGTGCATGTCATGCTGCTGCCGGTGTTGGTGGCAGAGCGTTCGACACCTTGCCGTCAATTATGGTGAGTTGAAGATTGTACGCCACTCTGAGACTGGTGCCGTCTGCTGCGGTGACGCAAGTCGGCCTCAGTAGACGTATCTCGGATTCAACACTGTCTCGTTCTTTCCGGGAGGCCTCTGCTGTCTCGCGCTTGTACTGGATCCGCAACGGCCGGCAGAAGCGGGTTGAAGACGGCGTTGGGTTGGTCCAGACGCAAGTGCCACCGACCGTCAGTTGCAAAGGCACCAGAGTGGCACAGAACAGATTTTGTTCTGCGGCTTTATCGCCGTCTCCCATCTGTTTGTATACAAATTGCTCTGTGGCCCCGTCAAATCCCCATTTGACGTGAAGCACCTCCGAAGTGTAGGTGCTGGATGACATCGACGGCTGGTGAGTAGCTGAAGCTGAGTCGGTATGGGCGATAGACGGCAAACATGCCACCAGCCGCTGCGTCTTGTGATCCAGGAGAGCCAGCAGAGTCACCTCAGCTAACGTCTCGGTGAGTTGCATTCTGCTGGATGCCGGATAGCACTCTACCTTGGCCTCATGCACCTTTCCATAGGCGGGCAGGATGTCTGTCTTCGCCGCATCATTCGTCACTCGGCGGACCATGCGGTAGCCGTGCACAGACAAGTCAGCTGACACACATTGCTAGCGTCCGGTCTCCTGAAACGCACTCGGGATGGCTCACTTTGGAGTTTCTCAGAGCCCGGCGAATCTTGCTGGACCGATTCGGTGATGCCCCCACCTGTCCCAGCACAAAAGCCACGTCCTCCATGCCCTCAGCACGAGCACTTTGCCTGGCAGCCTCCACTAGCTGCAGATAACTGTGCTGCTGAGCAACTCTTGAGGACGCCCGACGCGCTGAGCTGATCGTAGATTATAGCTGGTCGCCCTCGCGCTCCCTCCACGGCCTCGTCATCAAAACGGGTCTTGGCTTCATCATCACCTACGACGTGGTCATCACGCTTCAGGGACACGGAGAACCCTTCGTCTCCCGAAAGATAAGTCGTAAACTGACTTCTGAATTTATCCTGGGCTCGCTTACATATAACCGACTTTCCTTTAAGTTCTTGCGATCAAGTCGGTCGCCTTTTTCATGTCCACAATCGAGGACTCACTCGGGAGATAGCCCTGATGGGTTTTCTCCATGACCAACTGCAAACTATAATTAAACACATCAGCATAATAGTTTTCACGCCCAAACGCTTCTGCACTGGTTAACAAGTCCGCTAATTCCTCTCTGCTGACGCGTACCTCCATGCTCACTGTACGCAAAATCCAACCACACTGACCCGACCCTTACAGGCAAGGACAACTTCCCTGCCATGGGAAACGCTTTGCGTGACCTTTCTCGACTCAGTCGCCTCGTCAGTTAGGGAAGTTTTTGGCATAGCGATCGCTGGATCAGGTTACCCGGTCAGAACACCCCGCCAGCTCAACGGTCCGTAAAACCGTTGACTCAACGGTCGACGTGTCGTAAAACCAATAACCAACCCCGCCAGCCGGCGCGTCGCGGCGTCCGGTCGGGCTTCCCCGTGCCGCCCTGGCTGGCCACCACAACGCACCGGGGCCTGCCGGGATACAATTGATCACTACCGGTGTTAGAGCAGCTAGGTGCAGCTGAAACTTACGGTACTTATAGTCAAAGGATCGCTGATTTCATTGGGATTGGTCTCTGGTTGTGTGCTGTTGTGCGTTTTTTTAAACCTTATTCGAACTTGGAGGTACTAAAAAGTTGAACGACTATTTAAATGACTTATTGTTTGATACAAAATAGCAAATTGTGAATCGTTCTATGCCTTTGTTAAGTGCTTAACGCATTGAGAATGTTCTCAGATATCATTTCATATCTCACTTGCCCAGGTTTTTAGAATGCATCTTACTTTTATCAGTCGTCAAACTCTTACAACATTTGTGTACATGTGCATGTTTTTTTTCCCACACGTGATGTTGTCCATGTTCATGGACCCGTTACTACATCAAATCTGGTGAGAAAAAAAATTCTAAAAACTGTGACCTGGTGTGCTTCAAGCATTCTCTGATGCAATGGCGCCACAAATATAGCATTAAAAAATAGTCGAGAAATGCATTTCTGGCCAGTTTTCCCCTGAGTTATCACACTGTGCGCGGTGATGCTCCAGTCATGTCACACATCATGCTGCATCCGGGTGTAGGGCAGTGCAGCGCAGACACAGATGACCGAAGTTCAGAAGATCATCAACTTTGCTGCACATGTGATTCCCGGTCGCAAAAGATTTGACCACATCTCAGATGTCACGAAAAATCTCCACTGGATGTCTGCCTTCGACATAATCGCTTATCATGGCGTTTGCCTCTTCCACAACATCCTTATGTCACAAGAGGCCATCTCACTGTACAGACAGATCGCATACAACCGCGACGTCGTATCTCGTTGCAGCAGACAGTCCGGCATGCTACACCTCCCACGCATCACAACAAACTCCGGAAAACGAACATGCATATATCTGGTTTGTGCAGCTTACAGCACACATGTCGTATCGGATGATCTGAATGCTACTTGGATTTGTGTATTCAAGCAGAAATTGAAACGGAATTTTACATAGTAACTATGTCGGGAGCAATCCAATCTAGTCATGGCGTGTATGTGCATTTCTCTTTATTCATTTTACCTCATTTTCTATGTCGTCTGTGCACTTGGGTATCATCATATATATGTGGTCACGCTGCCCACCTATATCTCATGCGTACTTCATTAAAAAATACATTATTCACTCATATTTTATGACATACGGAAGGCCATATAATTATGTTTTGTCGATTTGGTTCGATAATGGTGGAAATGCAATGCAATACAATATGAGAATGCTATGTCTCCTCCATACGACAATGCTAAGTCGAGATTGACAGTGCCACGGGTTGGTGAGAACACAGGCTATGGAGTGATTGTGAATGCTATCCAAAACTGAGAGGTTCTAGTAGATCTCCTGACCATCAACTTCTGCAGCCTGCCGCACGAACTCAGGAAGATTAAAATCTCCCGTAATATACCCCAACTCTTGGTGGGTAAATTATTTGGCATGCGTTGGACTTTCGGGAAGTGAGAGGGTAAATCACACCTGAAGCTGTTAATCGGGGGTGGAGGAATGCACTCAGCATTTTCTCCAAGGACTTTAAGCAATGCCTGTGTGAGCACACATTTCGTTTGTGGGTCCATGTGCTCCCATACAAATATAAAACTATACCCCTGATACCCCTGGTAGGGTTTACATAAAAACAAGGGATCTAAGGCAATGTAATGAGACGCCAAAGGCACGCCTTACCGTGCGTTCCAGTTGACTGATGTCATATCTCTGACAAGATCTTTGACGCCGAAATTTCTTACCTTCACAACTTTCAGAACTTCTTGCATTCAAAACTTGGCATATTTTCTCCTTTCTTGCAACAGGACAGGATCCTAGTCCATCAACCACACTGGGAGCCTATGCGTTGTTAGAGAGACCAAGTCCTGCCAGTGCTCGATTTGAATTCAATATTAGTCCACCGTTCAATAATTATAGATTTTAACACATGATCATGTGTGCCATCCCTTCCAGTCAAGAGAAGAGCTTGACGGGCTTGATTGGAAAGGCTCCGCAAAGCGCAAGCTGATTAAATTTTTTTTTAGAGGCATTAGTGCGACCACATGTGGGGCTCCATGTGATAAACACGACTGTTGTAGACAAGGGTGTCGATTTTTGAAAAACATTGGGGGGGGGGCGAAATGCCAACGCACTACACCCCCCCCCACCAAAAACTCATCGGATTTCGCCCACTATATTTTCAGATCTCAGAAATTCGGAATTTTTTCTCTCGACAATGTGTATGTTTATGTTTATTCAGCATCCTCACCAACGGGGAAAATCGTCCAATAACTGGTGAAGTCACATAATTAAAAGAGCAGTGCACAGTCCATGTCAACATAACAACTCTTAGTAATAGCATGCGACTGCAGTGCCATATAGTGGGCTCGGATCTATCGTCACCGTACCGTCACTATTACCCTCCTCCTCACTCCACACACCAACACATACCGGCTTAAATACAAATTATTCAGCGATCAGATACAGGCTAAAACACACCGGCCTTGATGGAGCATCAGAGCACAGCAGACCTGAACTGTGATGACGAGGGGTGAAAGTATTTCCGTGGTGCCTAACATTAGGGAAGGGCATTTTTACCTTGAGTACGCCACTGCGGCTGCTCAACGTGTTTTTTCCGCAGATTGCACGATCGAGAGTAGAAAGGCCCTTCGGATAATTTTCTTTCGGGACCAATTCTGAATTTTCCGGTGCTCTGGTCGATTCGATAGAGTCCCCTTGTGGTTTTTGTGGTGAGGTATGTTTTCTTGTAAGCCCCCTGCAGGATATTTTTGGACCCCGGTACGATTCTTCGGGCTCTTGGTGCGTTTTTTTTTTGGTGCCCAAACAGGTTTCTTTTCCGGTGTCCGACGACTTCTTATTTTGTGGATCCTTGACGCAATTTTTGTGTCCGCAGGGTGACATTCCGGGTATATATTGGCTGTTGGGAAAACAGCTGCAACTTGTGGGGCTCCGGCGCGACGTTTTGGCCCCAGTGAGATTTTCAAGAGAAGCGGCGTGAAATTGTTTTGATCTAAGTGCGATTTTTTTGGGCCCCGTGGGCACTTGTTGGGATCCCTTGCGCGAGTTTTGGTGGCTACGACACGGTTTTGGGGGCCCAACCAGTTTTGTGGGCTTTTGGAGCCATTGTTGAGATCCCAGATTGATTTTCGTGTCTGTACTGTTTTTCATTTCCCCGTCTTCATTTGTTGGGTGATCTCAACGAGACTTTTAGAGCCCCGGTGGGACCTGTCATGCCTCTAGCGTGATTTTCAGGGGTCCGGGTGAGAATTCTTAGTACTCCCAATCTCAGCGTGATTTTCAGGAGGCCCCGGACCGACCACTTGTGGCCCCGTCGTGATTTTCTTAAACCCCGGCACGACATTTTTTGCGGCCCCAGCGTGATTTTCAGGGGCCCAGGTGCAAACTTTTGAGGCTCCAGCGTCATTATCAGGGGCCCCTGCGCTACTTTTGGGGGCCCCCAATGTGATTTTTCTGAGCTCCGGTGAGATTTTTGGTGGACCGAGTGGGATTTTTATGGAGCACGGCGCTTTTTTCCTGAGCTCGGCGGATTCCTGGGGGCCCCACAACCTGTCAGGGAGGGAGGAAACTTCCCACAATGCCCCCTCCCCCATTCGGTATGTCACTATGCCATGTAATGATGCAACATAAGAATCCAGGAATAGTTCATCCGTTTCATCACTCACATGTGATTTCAACTCCCCAGTTTTCCAGACAGTTTGAGGAAAGTCAAACATCTGCTACGTGGATCAGCAAGGATGGATTATAAGGCAACAGGGGTACCATGGAATTCAGATCACAGTAGTTATGCTGCAATGCATACCTTCTTCCACAGGCTGCTTTGGAGATGGATGCGCTCCTGAAGTTTGGTCAGGGTTTGAGTTGGAGGTGGATGAAGCAACACTGTGAAGGACATAACATGTGGTTCAAAAGACTTCTGTTTACATTAACAATACAGTGGACGAAGTAACATTTTCATGAATTGATTTCTATGGTGTTCTGAGTGAGTAGGACAATCGAGATGGGTTTCTGTGATATGCATTGTAGAAGCAATGTTACGATGTAGCTTTTATACCCCAGTGGGAATGGTATGGGTTCACTCATAAGTGAATTTGCAAACATGCTGATATATCAGTTAACATCAATGCAGGGAGCTATATGATTAATATGGTCGATGTGCCCTAAAGCCCAAATAACTAAGTAACAATGCAGGGAATCTGCTGCATAACATTTTGCCCATAAATTAGCCATGATATATGGCATCATACTTCCCATGCTATTTAGAATAGTGAGCTTTATTTTATGTGCAAACATCAGTACATTATAAATGTTAATTAAACGTTACACACATCAGTTCCTTACAAGTGTCAGCAATACATTTCCTTTATGCGCTTTAAACATGATTCAAGAAAGCACTGTCATCGATTTTAAGCTTCCAAAAAGAGTGGGCCACCTGGTGTTTTTAATGCTATTTGAGTGAATTTGCTGTCTTGTTAGTGAACTGACCACCTATTCATAAAGTATTAAAGTCATAAAGTATTAAGGCTTAATAAGAGCCACAGGGGCCCATCTGGGTAATATTCAGTATATACTTATATTCAGATATAAGTACTTTACCTTTGCCTACTTCTATCATGAAAATTTGTAATTTTTCAATACATTAGAAATCACCAGAATAACTTTTTGTCCACAACCGGTGCATGTATGTATTTCTATAAATTTATCATATTTATTAATACAAGTGATGTAGATCTGATCTGCAAATGTATAACACAGAAAATGTTGTCAGCACAGGATTTCATTACTGAAAATATAGTACTTTCAACATGTTATTGTTCTTTGTGAAGCAATAAGTGGAATGCTCCCATACAGCATGCAGACGGAGGTTCATAACGTGCACCAGGTAGCACACAAAGAGTTATTATTGCAGTCTAAGGTAACCACACGACAGGTTTTACACCCATTTTACCTCCACGAATAATTCAAAGGCGCTAGGTTTGGCCTAGTTACGTTAGGCTAGGCTTTTGTTGTAAGTTAGTAAATTACAAAAAAATAAGATTTTTTCTTCAAAAACGGTTCAAGCTAGATTAGGTAATGTTAGGCTTTTAAGTTGAAAATGTTCGAGAACAAAAAAAATTGTTTGGAAATTGGGCATTAAAAAAATCATTTATTGCATGGAAGGCTAGGCTAGGTTAGATTAGATTATGTTACGTTACATCTTTTTTATAACCTGAACATTAATTTTTCATCCTATATTACTCAAATCCAAGCCCATTTCTGGGTGTTATTTTGCCTCACAAATGAAAAGTGTGCATCTGCAGAGGAAACGAGCGGTTACATCATGTTCAGCACATTAATAAACACTGCATTAAACAAAGAAATTCAAAGAAGTCAGAGATTACCATGAGCTGAAAAAATACCCAAAAAGTCAGGTATTATCGCAGTTTAAGGTAACCACAAGACAAGTTTTACATACATTTTACCTCCATGAATCATACAAAAGGGTTAGGCTTCTTAGGTTAGGCTAGGCTTTTGTTGTAAGTTAGAAAAAAATCATTTGTTGGGAAATAATTTTTTGAAATGATTTTTATACGGAAAAAAATATACATTTCAGGCTAGCTTAGGTTAGATTAGGTTTCCTAAGTTCAAAATATTTGAGAAAAATTCCTCCATAATTTCAATTAAAAACAATTAATTTCTGGTATGGGAAGTTGGACGAGCTTGGGTAAGGTTATCTTACATCTTGAACATTATTTTTATGCTATAATACCTCACTCCACACAATTTTTGGTGATATTTTTCTCCCAATTGAAAAGCATGCATTTGCAGAGGAAAGGCCACTCAATTTGTGCTTTTAGTTGTTTTACTAATATTTATTAAGTTAAATTTCCAATGCAATGTTTATGAATGTCACTAAGCTGTCACTAAGCACCACTCGTTTTCTGTGCAAATGCTTACTTTCTAGGTTGTGAACAAAATAACATTAAAAACGGCGTTTGAGTTAGGTAACATAGCATGAAAAGAAATACATTAAAAATGCAACATCACCTAACCTAACCTAGCCAAACCTGACTTTGGAGAAAACAATTTGAAAAACAAAGTTGGGAAAATATCAAGCAATTTATTTCCTTGAAACTTTACAAATGAAAAACCTAACCCAACCTAAACTAACCTAACCAGATTTATTGTGCTTTAAGGTGGCAACAAGACAAGTTCTTACACATGTAAGGTGTTTTAAGTTGGACATTTTTTGCAAAAATTGTTCCAAAATTTAAAAGAAATGGAGCTTTTTTCTTCAAAAGCAGCTTGTGATAGATTAGGTAAGGTTGATTTAGGTGTTTATTATTTTAAAATATATTGCTTGAAATTTGTAAAACTTGATGTGTTGGTTTTGTTTTTCTCCAAACACAGGGTTAGGCTAGGTTAGGTTAGTTTATGCTGCATTTCTTTTATATTAAAACAAAAATTTCTTTTACCCAATATCACCTAATTCAAAGCCTTTTTTTTGGTGTTCTTTTGCTCACAACCTGAAATGTAGGCATTTGTACAGAAAATGAATGGTCCCATAATCTGAGTCACATTCATAAACATTGCATCGAAATGATACATTCCACGAATTCATAAAATACCTTAAAACACAAATTTACCAAAATGTGTGGTCACATCATGTTCATCGCATTCCTAAATATTGCATAAAAAAAATCAAGAAATCAGGATTTACCTTAAGCTGTGCATTTACCAAAAGGTGTGCCAACTGCTGGACGGAAATGCAACACTAGGTTCCCCAATCCTGGGCAGAAATGCACTAAGAGCAGTGGAATTAAAATATTTATAAAAGTAAACTAAAAACAGCTCTTCCTGAAGACAAACATGGTAGGTATGTGGTATTAACATAGAAACCCTGAGCACAAATCAGAAAAAGGCATGGACTGGACTTGTTCAAGACTACCTTCCAAGTTCTTCAAGTACTGTTCCTTTCGGAATTAAATATGAGCAAACTATTTATTCACTGTTAAAAATCACACCAATCTACACATACATCAGAAGGTGTGAAGTACAAAAAAAATTCATCAGTACGACGGCACCTGAGATTGGCCTCCGGATTAAACACTGCGCGCAATTACACCACAAATGTCTCACATCCGTCACATTTGTCGACCGCAACCTCAAATTTACACTTGAGGTGCTCACTGGCGGATCTAGCCCACCGGTTGGGGGGGCAACTTTCGGTTATCGGTGTCAGCCCCCCCCCCTCCCATCCCCATCCCCCTCCTCCAGTGGCATACGTAGGAATTGCATCAGGGGAGGTGTTGAACGGATTTGGAGGGTGCCAATTCTCCCACTATTTTTTGGTTAAAAGCACCGGATTTCGACCACTATTTGGTAAAGGGGCCCATTAAAAAAACAAAACAATAATAATTGACAACATAATTTCCTGTGAAGGGGCCCGGCCTACCTCCACCGTTTATGTTACCGGATTTTTGTTCTTGTTTACCAAAACGTTCACGTTCACGTCCAACGTCTTGTACCACGTCAACGTTCGTGCACGTGTACACACTGGCGGATCCGATTTTGTCAACTTTTGCTAACCTATTAATTTCTTCAAGAATAGTAATTATAATACCGTGTGCGTGCAGCTTCTTGCTGACTTTTTTATTTCATGGTATCATAAGCTGGCAGATATTTGGCTCACATGTGGCTCTTGGTGCAGGTCGAGACTGGGGTGCTGCTTATCAATATTGAATATATGCTAATTGTCATTGGGATATAGGTGGGTACCTAGGTGAATATCAAGCTTATAGTGCGATGGGTTGAATGCTGAAAATAAATGTAGTTTGTGTATCCACAATCTCAATGAAAACAGAATGTTGTTGATAGGACTGGATTGTGTGCAAGTTTAACAATGACTGGAAATTGAATGGAATAAATCCAGTTCAAGCTCCATATGCATGTGCTTTTGCCATTGGTCATGTGTGCAGGCATAATTATGACATTGTTAATTGTTGTCTAGTGGCTTTGCAGATTTTTCAGACAATATGGTTTACAATGCATCATCGTCAGCTAATCTCGACATTTTATGATGTAAATTGTGCTTGCAAGGTGGAGGGAAATCCAACTCCTTTGTTTTTCCACAATATTTTCAATTTAGCAGCGAAAGGTGGAGAGTCAATCCACTATCCAATCCAAATCTGTTTCATTTCAGTACAAAATGTGCTGATTGGCATCAACTAAGTTTTGTAAGTAGCATGGTGTTTTTCATTTTTTTTCCTTTAACTTTGTTCTCAGCATAAAAATAGCATAGGTTATTGGGGGGGGAAGCAAATCAACATTGAGAGGGCCAAGATCAACATTGGTGGGGCCATGGCCCCCAAAAAGGATACAAATCGACGCCCCTGGTTGTAGATGCTCCACCGAACATCGGAAAGACTCAAGGCACACCAAAGATATGTAGGACTCCACATATTTCTCCCATCCTTTCTAAATTAATCAGCTATAGCATTAATGAACCCTTCAGACGTTCCTCTCATGACGCTCCACTACCGCGCTTTACTTGTATACCACTAGCACCAAATTGTATGTATCATGTCAACTTCCGGAGGAATTGTCTCTATTGTCAGCGATTTTTCCTCCGAAGTGATCACTGTGTGGAAAGCTCTAGAGAGCACACCACCCCTAGCTCAATAACAAGTCCGTCAGTGGTCACGGGCCAGACCTGATAACACACCCTTCACTTTCACTTCGCTTCCGCTTTTCCCACAACGATTTTATTCAGGTAAAAAGAGTTGCTGGTGCCTACGCCCACACGTCTTCCTACTTCCTACCCGGTCAAAGCGACGACACGACGCCTGCTGATTGCCCAATATTGTAAATTCTCAGCGACACACTGATGGAGGAGCATAACGGGGATGCTTAAATATCATCAGTATATCGGACATATTGAAAAATATCACCCAGAAACGTGTCTAATTAGTACCTTACCCTGCCCCTGCTGCCGTGCCAGCGTCGGCAGGAGGGACGAGGGCGAGTGCCTAACCCGGTCTCTATCTGCGCTTCGTGGACAGTAGAAGCGGGGAAGCAGAAGTAGCTTACCCTGTCTCTGCTGCTGCGCCAGCGTCGCGTCGGTAGAAGGAGCGTGGGAAGTGCCTTACCCTGTTTCTGCTGCTGCGTCAGGGTCGGTAGGAGGGGCGGCACGGTAGGCCGCATTACATCCAGGCAAACGCTGCTCAGCACTCCCTGCACGAACGCCGCCGTCGACGCCATGTCCAGCCGGGTCGGGTCAACGGGCGACCCTTCAGAGTGCCCAGGCCGACCGGTGCGGGTCCGTGTGCACGGAGACGAGCCACAGGAACGTGGTGACGAACACCAGCAGGAACAACAACACCAGACCCGCCACCATCGGCTCGCGGAGGCGCGGCTGGGCGACTGGGGCGCCGTGCCGCCGGCGCCGCCGCTGCCGGCACAACAGACTCGCGCAGTCGCTGGGGGACGTGGTGCGCCGGCAGACTGTCATAATTCACCAACTGGTGTTCAATAATCAACGGCGGGTTTTTGCTGCGTTGCATGTTGCGTTACGAGGCCCCGGGTCAGCTAGTGCGAGGTGGGGTGGGAGGCTGGAGGTGTGTACCAACTAGGAAAGCTGAGAAGGCGACTGGTCTGCGAACTTCTCGGCTGCCCTGTCAAATTTGGGAAATGTGGACAGTTTGTTCTTGACACAGAATAGAAGACGGGCGGACCCAGGAGTTTGTATGGGCGGGCGGCACTCGTCGATTGGCGCCGCTGCGGAGGTCCTCGGAGGGGCGCCATCGGCGGCAAAAACAATCATTCAGCGGGGGATCCTGAGTCCTGCATACAGAAGGGTGCTTTTTCTGTCATGACACACCCTTTCCTCTGAGGGTCGCCTTTGGTTAAACACAAATCTGTTGAGACGGGTTTTGGTGCACTCGAGCATTTTGTTGAGCAATTACTCCGAAAGCGATTTTGTTGTCGAAGGCAATTCCAAGGCGAAGAAGTACAAGAAAGTAGCTGAATTAAAAGCAGCTCCTGTCCTACCATCGTCAAGAAGGTTCATAAATGCTAGATATGTCCATCGCTGGAAGAAACAAAATATAATATTAAAAACAAAAAAAACGCATTACTCACTGCCGCATTTGTTACCTTATTTACCACTTGATGGCCGGATGTTGCATGCTGAGTAAAACCGACTTCCAAAAAGTATTTGCAACCTCCACTAATCCCCAAGCGTAGCAACATCGCTTACCAGTTAACGGAATAATCAATACAATGATGTCTTCCTTGCTTCTCATTTAACAAAACAGCACGGCGACGATGGAATTTATTACAGCGCAAGAGCGTGGAGTAAGATAACAGACGAGTGTTAGTGGCAATGGATGCTCCATCACCCTCCCCCCCCCGCCATCTACGCCCTTCACTAGGCACGTGGCGGCGGCGCAGAGCGGGCCACAGCCGATGCACACCGATCCCCGCCGAATGCTGGAGAAACGAGCTTCGTCGCGTGGCCAGCCGGGTTTATTGAACTGCTTCAGCAGCGTTACAGGTCGGAATGGTGCGGATATACAGACGAGACAGCCACACATCAACACTACAAGCCCAGTCAGCCGACCAGACACACCGCTTCATCAGCCAACACTGGCTACCCTCACAAACCAGTCACGGCCGAGTCGATCGCACCCAAATGGGGCTTCCTAAAACGTGCAACGTACACATGAATGCAAACTCAGGCATCTCTGCCTAGCATAAAACACATTACTTCAGACAAGGAGAGAAAAAGAGGTCGAATGCGAAATAAGGAAATTTATAAGGGATGAGAGTGAGGGAAATATTGATACGAGGGAATAGAGACAAATTTACATACATACATTATATATATATATATATATATATATATATATATACACGAGTATATATGAAGAGATGCAGAGATGTATAGATACATATATATATAGAGGTAGGTAGAGCAGAGAGAGAGAGAGAGAGAGAGAGAGAGAGAGAGAGAGAGAGAGAGAGAGAGAGAGAGAGACAGAGAGAGAGAGACAGAGAGAGAGACAGAGAGACAGAGAGAGAGAGACAGAGAGACAGAGAGACAGAGAGAGAGAGACAGAGAGAGAGACAGAGAGAGAGACAGAGAGAGACAAAGAGACAGAGAGACAGAGAGACACAGAGAGGGGACTTACAAGATAGTGGGAAATATTTACGTTTTAACGTACTCTTCTGCTACGGATCACATCGCACGACGTTCAATTGCCAGTCGACGACATACCAGTCCAGATTTTCCATCGAATGCATACCATCGCAATGATACGCAAAACGGGCATCGGGAGCGCATGTAAGGCATATCCATACAATGTGCCGTACAATTGGATCTCGACTGGATCTCGACACTTCAGTACCAGATTTGTACGATACTTGAAGCTCCATGGCTAATTGTGTGGTCGTCAATCATACAATTCCTACGCAAATCGGCCGCTATGTCGACAGAAAAAAAACACAGGCCAGCAGACAATACTATAGCTTCCATAATATAACCATGAAAATACCGCTTATCTCAGTTTGGCGCAAGGTGTCAGTGCTTGATGTTCGATGCGTCTTGTTTGACCATCGATTTTACGTCCACCGAGCCACATATACGTACCCGAGACGCGCGGATGTAACTGCACAGAGCTCAGGGAACTGCAATGACCTTCCAATGATTGCACAGCATTTTCAAATCATAGACAACAGCTTGACATCGATCGCTTCCCAAGCACACTCCCACATTAAAGCAATGACGACTCCCATTAAAATGTCATTCGAATATCGAAGCCCGAACAATAAAGAAATGCAATATACATGACCCGAAAGAAGGTACCTCACGATAATCCCATGAAGAAGGATAATACCATTGATAACACAAAAAGCAAACAAGTGCACAGCAGCAGCAATGATCCCGGAAAACGCAAAACACCACGAGCACACCAACTGTGCGCGTGAAGCGACTCGTCCAGACGACGTTACACACCGACATTCACCCCATGTCTGCGCCACACCAGTTTGGACGACGCTACACACCGACACTCACACCATGTTTGAGCCCCACCAGTCCAGACGACGCTACAGACCGACACTCACCCCATGTTTGCGCCACACTAGCACCAATCAACGGAAACATCTATCCACGCGACAGCCGACGAATGTGACGGCAGCTAGCGCCGCTCGCCATGCCCGCGACTCTCCCCAGACAGCGGCCGGCCGTGTGATCCCCAGGCCGCCATCGGCCACAGACAGCACCGGTGGTCGGCTCCGACGGCGCAGCACTCTGGCGCGGCGACTGGCGCCCCCGGCCGTCGGACAGCGCCGCAGGCTGCACTATGACGCTGTCCGCACCGATGGCAGAGCCGCTATGTCCTGCGACGTCGCCGGCATAGGCATAAGAACTCAAGACTGATCAATGCCGTCGCCTGTGCCTCCAGCAGAGTAGGAAATGTTCCATGCCATCGTCTGCGGCTCCAGCAGAACGACACACTGCAGGAGCCGCGACGTCACTAGCGCTGCAATGCTCCGTGGCGCCACCAGGCCACCATTTAAGCTGCGACATGACGTCACTGCCACGTGCATGACCGTGGCGTGACACCCACATCCACGGGAAACCATGGCGTAACATTCACGTATGCAGCCATGACGTGACACCAACATACATGGGAAGCCATGGTGTGACACCCGCATACACGGGATATCATGGCGTGACTCCCGCGTGTACGGGAGATCATGGCAGGACACGGGCGTATACGAGGGACCATGATGTGGTACTCGTGTGCGTGTACGGGAGGCCATGGCGTGATGCCCACGTGCACGATCATGGCGTGCAGGTGCGGGCCTCCATTGCGACACGAGATCGTGGTAGCAAGGCACTCAGCAAGGCACCGTCCCGGTCCGCCTCAGTGCTGAAACAGGCCAACGGCACGGCGTCAGTCCACCGCAGCGCATATGCAGCGACATCGTTCAATGGAATCGCGAAGGAGCATCTCGCTTGGCGAAAAATCGATCGGTGACCACATATACGATGATGATACCAGCTGTCGAAATAAGTGCATCAGGTTGGCATGCCAACAGGTACGCGTGTACGGCCTCGTGTACGCAAACAAATTAGTGTTGATACAATGTACGAAATATTGGGTTCAGATCAGATTACGATTGCTTTCCTTTGCTTAATTAGGCAGCCGGATAAAATGCAGTTTCCCAGCAGGCAGTAAAACATCCCAATTAGCTTTTCGACGACTTCACCACAAGCAGCGGCTCCATGTCGTCGAAATTTACTTCGATGCGGTTCTGCGTGAACCGACACGACCTTGCGTGCGGAGCTGCTGGCACACACCAGCGTCCTCCACAATTCACAAAGCACACGCCAACATCACGATCGACGTGGCTATCAATTACTGGCCGTCAAACCGACGCGGCGGCAGGCGCGCCGGCACAAGATACGGCAAAACGAAAATACGCCGGTGCCACAAGGCGACAAATAAATGCATTCGCTCACGACATTTGCCCATTGAATGGTCGCATAAATGACCATTACTGTTGTGAACGATGGGCTTCTAGCATCCATTAAACTCATCCACTAAATTCATTCGAATTGCATTGTGTGCGCTAAAAGGTGGCAGTGCACGCCTGGAGGTAGTCGGACAGTTTTCCAATTAGCGCGTGCTACAGCACAGCTCGGAACCAATCAAAAGGTAGTGCGAACAAAATCATAAGCAGGACAAGAAGAAAAAAAACGATCCAAGGGGGACAGTCTTTGGGACGAGCAAAAATCGTACACAGCCGCGAAAAAGGTCGAACTTAGGGCGATACAACAACGAGGATTAGCTTAAACCAAAGTGGTCCGAATGAAATGTGTCTGGAATTTACAAAAAAGTAGCAAAAGCTCACGTTTATTCTAAAATTCGATCAACTTGGACGGGGAGATGACTCTATTCGCACCCTCTATTCCACTATCTGGATTTTCTCCTGATCATCGCGACAAAATGTTGATATTGACCTTAATATCTTTTAATAGATGCGAATCCCGCCAAAGGTACTTCTTTCTCATTTGAACCCTTCAGCGAATACAAAAGTGATAAAATACGATCATCTGAGATGACAGGCTTTGCGATGACTAAAATAAAAAAACTTCGCAAATTGCCACAGCCGATCACTGGTAAAAGGATCCAAAGACCCGTTGTCTTTGACTGCCTCATACCACATATTTTGGGAATGAGTGTGAACACGTGGCATATCCTCGGTGTCTGGGTTATCTCTGCTCAGTAACTACTCACTACCCTTTAGTTCCCCCTCATCTCTGGGTAACGACATCCGAATCCAATATTTAACCCCGAGTTGAAATGAATTAAGCGGCCGAGGACACGCATTGAGCCTCGACGGTGATACGGCCCCAGAAAGGCGGCCGTATCGACGTCGAGGCTGACCGACACTGTCTGGCCGACACAGGCGCGGCGGCAGGGCTGGTGACGGTACCGTGCGCTCAGAAGAAGCGGACCGGGCGGAACCGGCTGCGGCCGTGCTGGAGCCGCTGCACGGCCGGTCGGCTGGCGCGGCGGGCGGCCACAACGCTGCAGCGCACCATCACCACGCCCGACGGGTTGACGTCCACCTTGAGCCGGTCGGCCGGGAACAACACGCCGTACGACTGGGCGGCGAACAGGTCCTGTCGGCCGACACGGCGGGTCAGATCCGGACCTATCGCGGGCACACCGGAGGTCACCGCAGGTCAGATTATGGTCCGCCATCGGGTCACGGCAGATTGTCGAAGGTCAGATCAGGGTCGTTCGCCGGGCCACGCCAGTTCAGGTCAGAAAGCATCACATGGTCACCGCAGGTCACCGTAGGACGTCAGATCGGGGCCATTCACCGGGTCACGTCAGGTCACAGATTCGGGCTCGGCCATGGTAGGGTCTTTCTCCAGGGCCAGTTGGGTCACTGAGCCGGCATAGGCCAGGGAACATCAGGACCCATTATCTGGCTAAGGCGAGCCACACAAGATAGGTCAGGCCAGGTCAGGTCAGGTCATGTCAGATAACACAAGATCGGGTCAGATCAGACCTCGCCTCCGGGATAGGCGTATCACAAAACCAGGTCGGGCCAAGTCGAGGCAGGCTATGTCACGGCGTAGCGATAGGTCAAGCAAGATCGGGGCGCGTCCCCGGGTCAGATCCTGGTCAGGTCTTGGTCGACATCGCTGAAGGTCACGACCAGCTGAGCGTGACCCCGACTGCCTCGACATGACATACACACGACGCACTGAGTGCGTTGAAGAAAACGCCCGCGCCACTTGTGGCGGTCAGCCGGGCCATCGATACTGCGAAACAAATGTCACCAGCAACAACACAAACCGATCCGTGGTGCTCGTCAGGTCTGTGGACGCGAAGGTCAGCCGGGCTATCGACACTGCGAAACAAATGTCACCAGCAACAACACAAACCGATCCGTGGTGCTCGTCAGGTCTGTGGACGCGAAGGTCAGCCGGGCTATCGACACTGCGAAACAAATGTCACCAGCAACAACACAAACCGATCCGTGGTGCTCGTCAGGTCTGTGGACGCGAAGGTCAGCCGGGCTATCGACACTGCGAAACAAATGTCACCAGCAACAACACAAACCGATCCGTGGTGCTCGTCAGGTCTGTGGACGCGAAGGTCAGCCGGGCTATCGACACTGCGAAACAAATGTCACCAGCAACAACACAAACCGATCCGTGGTGCTCGTCAGGTCTGTGGACGCGAAGGTCAGCCGGGCTATCGACACTGCGAAACAAATGTCACCAGCAACAACATCAAACCGATCCGTGGTGCTCGTCAGGTCTGTGGACGCGAAGGTCAGCCGGGCTATCGACACTGCGAAACAAATGTCACCAGCAACAACGTAAACCGATCCGTGGTGCTCGTCAGGTCTGTGGACGCGAAGGTCAGCGGGCTATCGACACTGCGAAACAAATGTCACCAGCAACAACACAAACCGATCCGTGGTGCTCGTCAGGTCTGTGGACGCGAAGGTCAGCCGGGCTATCGACAATGCGAAACAAATGTCACCAGCAACAACATAAACCGATCCGTGGTGCTCGTCAGGTCTGTGGAAGCGAAGGTCAGCCGGGCTATCGACACTGCGAAACAAATGTCACCAGCAACAACACAAACCGATCCGTGGTGCTCGTCAGGTCTGTGGACGCGAAGGTCAGCCGGGCTATCGATACTGCGAAACAAATGTCACCAGCAACAACACAAACCGATCCGTGGTGCTCGTCAGGTCTGTGGACGCGAAGGTCAGCCGGGCTATCGACAATGCGAAACAAATGTCACCAGCAACAACACAAACCGATCCGTGGTGCTCGTCAGGTCTGTGGACGCGAAGGTCAGCCGGGCTATCGATACTGCGAAACAAATGTCACCAGCAACAACACAAACCGATCCGTGGTGCTCGTCAGGTCTGTGGACGCGAAGGTCAGCCGGGCTATCGACACTGCGAAACAAATGTCACCAGCAACAACACAAACCGATCCGTGGTGCTCGTCAGGTCTGTGGACGCGAAGGTCAGCCGGGCAATCGACACTGCGAAACAAATGTCACCAGCAACAACACAAACCGTTCCGTGGTGCTCGTCAGGTCTGTGGACGCGAAGGTCAGCCGGGCTATCGACACTGCGAAACAAATGTCACCAGCAACAAAACAAACCGATCCGTGGTGCTCGTCAGGTCTGTGGACGCGAAGTAGTCGGTGTATGCTAACAGTGAACATGACAACCATGCAGCTCTTTTCGGCGCAAAATAACCATGTCACTAATAAAACGCTGCTACTTAGGATAATAAGCAGCAAACAAGAAAACAAACGATGATTATTTGTCATCGTCGGCCACGGATTTTCCACCGTCATTAAGCTCTTTCTCGAATGCCGTACGGAATATTCAGGACACAGTAACTTCAAGTGAATTGCGTAGCCGGGGCTTGGACATGGACCAGGCATGAAACACAGCTCAGCTACCCTGAGCTCATCTAACTAGTGCTGAAATATAAGTAATTGAAACAGCGAAGCAGCCAGATATTAACAATGCTCGAAGAAGTGTTATTTCACCTGACGCCTAATTTCATATTTGTACAACTAGCCAAAGACAAATCGGCGCTTCCCGTTCATTTATTTGTTCGCCACTTACAAAAAAGAGACAAAACATCCCCATCACCGCACATCGCAAAACTAGACGAAATGAGCTACATAATGTTCATGAGTCGGCCTACAACCTGTTGAAATATTGTGCGATGTCTGTCTGTCTGTCTGCAGTCAGTGCATGCGCAATGCACTGACACGAAGGCTAACATGTTGCAGGTAACGCGTAATGACAACTAACAAGCTTAGCAAGTTTGTTGACTAACATGATTTATACCAAGCTTCCTGATAGTCCTCAATTCCTTTGTCTTCTTTTTTTGCTTGCTAAAAAGGTCGTGATTAAAAACTAACAATGACCCAATTCCGTCGCCTTAATCTAGCTTCCGTTCATGCTTCATGGCTGCATCGAATGGTGCCATGCATTTACGGGTGTACCGAGTGTGTAGGACACGCGTCCATGACTACAAACCGTGTAACGCACGAATTAGTCACACGAAACTGGGTATTGTCGAGAGTAAAGGAAATCGCACAATCTCTGTGTTTAAGAAGACCACAATACTTACGGCTTTTTCTTAGATAACTAGAGTGATGGTTTCTACACCCTGCACTGCATAAGAGTGATACTTCCTGTACTTTGGACGGAGTCACCGTCCCCCGTCACGCCGATTTGGGCCAAACCGAAGTTCTCCAGATTGAACATGGGGTGCTATGGTATTCCGTACTATCGCAATATCTTAGTGTGACCGATCTAGTCGATGTATTTCCTTTTCCAATCACCTTCATACAGCATGGCTTCATATTATATTATATGATACTCATTTTCTATTATATTCTATTATATTTTGTTCACATCCATATTATATCAATGGTTTCAATTATTCGTTCGATTCAATTATTCATCGGTTTCAATGCGCTAGCACAATGCCACATCAACAGCAAGTATTGCGATATGCAAATACGACGCATCAGCAGTAGCGCAAAAACCAAACGCAGCAATCCTTGGCAACACTGGCCCTTGCGAAATCCTGGCAGTTTCCCAGCGTGCCAAAGGTTGACACTTACCCCGTGTGAACGTCGCCTTTTCCCGAACATTTCCCCAATACTACGGCATTCGATGTGTTGGTTAATTATTGTAGTTTAGGGGCGCATCGACTGCATACGTCACATAGCGCCCATAACTTAGTAATTCGGACATAGAAGCAAGTGAACGTCGGTTCAGACAACGAGTTATAAGACGATGTCGAATCTGTTCATGATAAATCTGGTACTAGCCACGTTTGCATCAGTACGTTAATGACGGGTGTAGATCACGGAAGATCTAATTTCCAATAGGAATTTAAAAAGCTGTCCCGAGTAAACAATGTAAGACTCATCCCCGAATACTTCCCGAAGCGAGACAGAGGTACATCCAAAGTGACGTCTCCGCTGGCATTCGATGTGACCGTGCGCTCATAGGAGCGCGATTATGCACCGTGAAGTACACATTCGACGTTACTTCTGTTCAGTTGGAGTGTATTTCAATGATGGACTTTGCACTGTTGTGAATGCTACAAACCACTTGGTGCTTGGATCGTGGTGTCATCACACGATCGCACAACGTTAGTCCACAGTAAATTTTGCACCGAATCTAGATATGCCGGACATCATCGACACAGTTCACACAACTCCAGCAGTCCCCTGCCAGCTACCAGCTGTCTGACACCGAATTGGAAAGCGACGCTTCCCCTGGGCCCCGAACCGGAGTCCGGTCGCTGCCATCAGATAGCGCGCCCCTCACGTCGATCACCTGTTTAAGCCTACCGCGACAACTACTTTGTTATGGCGTGTGGCACGCATCTGCTGCACCACGCAACGTGCGGACACCGCAGAAACACGCGTGCCATGCAACAGTGTAATACGTGTGCACGTTTTGTGCACGGAATGCTATCCGTGTACTCTCCCGATGCAGAAATGTTCGGGGATTCACCCTTCCACCATACCAAAAAAAGAGCAAATATTTTAAAGACAAGACAATATTTTAAAGTCAAGATCTCTCCGGATGGTAATACAGTTATTAGGTATTGGTATTGCACATATAGGTATTGACGTATCATGTATCTGTAGGAATAATAGCCAGTTTACGACATAAATGTTGAGATGTCTGCCACGCCACACCCAAGGTGTGGTATACTTCGACAGGCTTTCTCTTCAACTTTGGCTCGACAATGAACAGCACCGCTGATGTAGCAAATGGGGTGAATTGCTTTGGACTCTACTTGTCTGACACTGGCGAAAACTAAATTCAACACTAGCATTTAGTCGGCTGCAAAATTATGGCCCAGCAAGAACTTCAAAAAGTATCAACAATGGCGCGGTGAAGGCATAAATTCGAGTACCCAGTCAAGCAGCCTATACGCAAGTTACCCTTGGTTCGTCATTTCGTGGACTCAGGACTGAAGTAGTGGACTGAAATAAACATCAGCGGTTCAGTCAGGAACCACCAGTCGGTGCTTGTACGACCATGTACACAGCATGTGTACGTCTGTGTAAGTAAACAGATGGAAGCCTTCCCTGAAGTTACATAGCGTATGCAAGCTTCCTGGTGGTTATTGGTTTTACAACACGTCGACCGTTGAGTCATGTAGCGTCGCCAATCTCTCACGCCGATTGGTCGCGGACGAAGAGTAGCGACATGTGAGACTCGAACCCACAATCTTTCGATTGTGAAACGGGCAACTTACCCCCAGACTATTCGTTCCCTATGGAAGCTTCATGACGTCCCTGGTGTCACATGGAATGGTTCCATGAGGAGTTGAAATATCGACCACCAGCGGGATTCAAACGGTTGGATATTGAAATATGCCACCCTGGCCACCCTGTCATCCCGCCCTGCTCCCATCTCAGTTTGTGTATTTGTGTGTATTTGTCTCATTTCTCCATTGCCATTTCTCCCAGAGCCAACGGAAAATGGCATATTACGCCTTGTAAGGCGATGTCAAGCTTCAGGTCGAGGGTGCGATGGAGTCAGGGCTGGGTTAATATTTGACAGCCCAGGTTTCTGAGTGGAAAAGCTTTCGGTCTGTTGAATTCGTAGAGTATAATCATATTTTCGTTCGTCATCAGAAGCCCTCTTTTGTATTTTCCAATGAGGTGCACTCATTTTATCAACCCTCACCGGACCGGGGGTGGGGGGGACTCTCGAGAGCCCCCTCAAGATTTCTCAATTTTTCTTGTTTCGGAAGCTGGTTTATAAACCTGATTACGACCTGACCTAACCTATCCTGTCTTGACCATTTTTCACTATGCTCTACATAAATGCATTCACCTATGTTCATTATTGTTGAAGGAAAACAAGTACTATCTTTTTAATCACTTCCAGGGACTTACGCCAGAGTCCTTATATTGACCTTAAGAGTCCTTATAGACCTTAAGACCTTAAGAGTCCTTATATTGACTTAATCTCTTATTAAGTCTGAACGCTTTATGAATTTGTGTGGGGTGTGCCTAGCAGTGGATTCGACACCTTCCTTCGGGATGTGATGCTGATGAGATTGTCTATGGTGGCACGATTGGTATGATGGGAGGAGCTTGTGATTGTTGAGGGTGTTATGCGGTAGCAAGTGAGTGGCGCTAGATAGGCTGGGATATATAGCTTCCTAGGAATTTGGGATAAGGGATTGATTGGGGTGAGAGTATGTACATTTCTAGTATCTTTTCTAGATAGGCTTAACCCAGATGGGCCCCTGTGGCTCAAGAGCCACAGGGGCCCAATAAGATTATTAATAAGATATTAATATATTAGATATTATTAGTAAGATTATTAAGCCTTAATACTTTATGACTTTATGACTTTATGACCTAATGCGACCTCTGATGACCTCATTATCAGCAAAAATGCACATCTAAGATATGCTTCGGGTTCTCCATGACAAGAGCTTTCAAAAAGTGTTCCGTTTTTCATCCTGGCGTACATAGATGGGAAGTTAGAAGGGGCTTTAAAGAACGCCTCCCCCGGGCCCGGTGAAGATGGATTTGCCGGCCCGCCCGACGAGGGTTGAAGAGCAGTAGGTTTGCAGTTATTGTCAAACGGCACCATTGAATCTTCCAGCGATAAACAGATTGCAAGATTTTCCGCATGATACAATGTTCTGGATGACGCTGTAACAAAACAGCGATTGCGGTTGTAAAATTGTGACGGTCGGGCCGGACAGCGGCGGGCCGCTCAGATGAACCTTCGTACCACATACAGTGGAGCAAACTCACCAGGACTTCGGCCTCACTCGCGATGTGGGAACCAGGACTGTAACCAGGACCAGGTGGGAGCCAGTACTTGGCCCCCGCACTACAACTCAGGGTATCGGAGTCGACCCCGCCCGTCGTAATGTGGGGATCATATTTGGTGGCGAAATGTCACGGCACAAATCGGCACCCATTCTTGTCAGACCTGACGTAATTTCAGCAGCTCGGTGCAAGCGCACCTGGAAGAGACAAGCTACAAACCTCCAAAGCAAGACAAGTAAACGTGCCGATGAGCATGTCGGTTTGATGCAGCGGGACTAGTTTTCAAAAGGCTGCATGCCATTTACATCGATGGCTGCATTGGAATCCATTATTTACAGCAAGGCATACAATCAGCCTGCAGGATCGATGATTGGCATTCAATCGAGCCGCTGCGGCCAGTCGCGACAGTCAATAGCATGAAATACGATTGCCATCGCTAGCGCATGACCACCTTGCTACCTATCCATGTTGTTACGACCGCGTTACTACCAGTCGATGCTACTGAAGCCAGGATACGACGGCTGATACGATCGCACACTGAGCAATTTGTGGAAATTGACATATTGCGGGAAATTTCCACCCGATGTAAAAACAATCGGGCTGTGATGGCCCATGTTAGTAGGTTGCTACAGGATGACCTATCCTCCAGGAAGCACTGCACAAGACTTGAGACGGAAGCTGCCGTCTGGACGACCGGGAGTGTCAGATACAGAGGGTGAGAGCTGCTGTCGGGACGGTCGGGGAGTCACAGCCACTTAGGGCCGAAGCTACCACTGATAAGGCAGGGGAGTGCCAGCCATTCAGAGCTGGACATGCCGTCGGGACGGTCGGCGAGTCACAGCCACTTAGGGCCGAAGCTACCACTGATAAGGCAGGGGAGTGCCAGCCATTCAGAGCTGGACATGCCGTCGGGACGGTCGGCGAGTCTCCGCCACTTCGGGCACGAGATGCGGCCGGAAAGGTGTGTGAGTCAGGTCGGGCCGCCACCTCGGGCCGCCACATTGGATTATCCGAAGAGGGCCATAGCTTAGAGCCGACTATTACAACGAAGATGCCATGATTCCGGATATTTCGATCAACAATGATGAAATGTGGAATGAGGACTTGTTGCCTTTGTTTCGCATCTTCCAGGAAGTAGTCGTATTTCCACTTACATGGTATGTTTATTATATTCGTTCAACAATGTTGATATACATATACGTCATGTTTATTTATAGATTCATATACCTATTTCAAAATGCACGCTCGCATTTTAAAATGCTTACGGTGAATCAATATCATGCGTTCACGTTCAAATCTAAAATCGCTCGTTCAAGAAATGCTGCCCGCCTGTTAGCATCAAGATCTCAACCCCCTTGCCCATTCCGGTTAAGGGTGTACTATTTCGATTGGATGCCAGTGCCAAACAGAGACCATGCGATGCGGCGCTAAAGCGCTAGCGCACTGAGTACTATAGTGTTATGTATGCTACTATAGTGACTACTATGTATGTCTCATGTCGACAGGACGCATATAATATAAAGCTGAACAGCGCCGGATCTGCCTGCTATTCTGCGGCAAGACATTCATGGAGGGACTTTGCATTGCATAATGGCCATGAGAACCACCGATGTCGACTAGAGTTTCCAGCGTCAGCATCGAACCGCATGTGGCGCATGGTCGAGGAGGTGGGCACCGCTAGTGCTGAGTCGGCCCACCACCGCCGACCCGCCTACCACAACAGCACCGCAGCCTTCATCCTATCCAAAGCCAAACAGACGACAGCGCGTGCCATCTGACGATCGATATCCATCGGTCCTCAGCCGCTCAGCGCGACGTCGTTACCGGCAGACACAAAGACAGTTCACCCGCCACCAATTAACGGGGTTCCAAAGAGTGCCACAGCAAGACAAAGGCTGGAATAACAGCGCTGCCTACGGTGTCTTTGCAGGGTGAGAGCCGCACAATGCCCCCGTTTTCAGTCGCCGGCAACGGCAAGGCGGCGTGCTAAACACGATGGCGTCATCGGAGTGGTCCTAGGGCTGACGGAGGTCGCCGTGAACAGTCCGGATTTAGAGACCATCTCATAGGCCCGGCCCTAGGGCTGACGGAGGTCGCCGTAAACGGTCCGGACAGAGAGACCAGCTCATAGGCCCGGTCTTAGGGCTGACGGAGGTCGCCGTTAACAGTCTGGACTCAGAGACCAGCTCATAGGCCCGGCCCTAGGGCTGACGGAGGTCGCCGTAAATGGTCCGGACAGAGAGACCAGCACATAGGCCCGGCCCTAGGGCTGACGAAGGTCGCCGTGAACAGTCCGAACAGAGAGACCAGCTCATAGGCCCGGCCCTAGAGCTGACGGAGGTCGCCGTAAACAGTCCGGGCAGAGAGACCAGCTCATAGGCCTGGTCCCAGGGCTGACGAAGGTCGCCGTAAACAGTCCGGACTGAGAGACCAGCTCATAGGCCCGGTTCTGGGGCTGACGAAGATTGCCGACGGAAACACAGAGATGGAAAAAAGCACAGGTGGAAGCTGCACACCAGTCCCGCCGGTCATTCTGACTGGCCGACGCGCGCTCCGACACCGCCATGACTATTCAGGACGGATTCCAATTATAATCGAGCACGATACGACACGTCAGTCTGCGTCACGACCGAAGACGATAGCCGCCGCATCGGTCCATTATCGGTGACGTCAGATGACGATGACGGTGACGCATCGAACGGGCGACAAACGACACGACACGCCCGTACGGCGGCCACTCAGAAAGTCCCCTCACTAAAGAACCCCTCAGACACCCTGCCACACACATGCCACATTTGAGTCACTAGGAGCCAGAGGAAAGGCCTCAGGTCATCGATCTCCGCCTCCGCGGCGTCCCAGGTCACTGCTGCACTTGTTGCTGTCCTACCAACGAAGCGGCAGTGCTCCACTACGACCGTCACATATCAGCTCGGATCGATGAGACGCTGTCGCCATTAACTGTAATGATATCCATTGCCGGTGTACTTCCGCTGGCCCGGCCGTGAATGTGCGGTACGGCGGGCCGTCCCCGACCCCGACCCGTCCATCACCTGGCGATTAGCCACCGACACGACTGTCATGGGTGTCACGTCCAGGCGGCTCGCCACCGGCCTGACTCGGTCACAGGCAGAATACTCACGGGCCTAGTTCAGTCACAGGCAGACCAGTCACGGACCAAGTTCTGTCACAGGTAGACAAGCCACGGGCTAGCTCTGTTACAGGTATATTAGTTACGGGCCTAGTTCAGTCACTGGCAGATTAGTCACGGGCCTAGTTCAATCACAGGCGGACCAGCCACGAACCCAGTTCAGTCACAGGTAGATCGGCCAGCCACGGCTCAGCACAGACAGATAGGTCGCCCACATGGTACTGTGAGATCCAGCTCGTTGAATGACAGTTCAGTGACAGATCTAGTTCAGCCACGTGTAGCTCACTCGAGCGTTGCTCAGTCGTACGCTCAGCTCAGTCGCAGGTAGTCCCTGGATGGTAGCCCGGACTGACCTCAGTCTGATAGCCGGAGGGGTTCAGCATGCCCAGCTCCTGGATGGTAGCCCGGACTGACCTCAGTCTGATAGCCGGAGGGGTTCAGCATGCCCAGCTCCTGGATGGTGACTGACACTTGGCTGGGAGTGCCGTCAACACGCCGGTTGAAGAACACGATGGCGTACGAGTAGAACTCGCCCAGTACTGGCGTGATAGGCCGCGCCCAGATTTCAATACCCTTGTCCTGTAAAAGGGAACAGCAGTCACATACTCACCATACATACTGTAATTTAATACCACCAGCAGCCCCACACTCACCATACGCACCGTAGTTCAATACCAGCAGCAGTTGGGCACTCCGCCCACACATTGCAGTCTAATTCCTACAAAAGTCACACACTCACCCGAATCTTGGGACATATTGCACTGCAGTCCAATACCAAAGCAAAGTGTAAACATGCAAATGTATCAGGCTGTGAGGTTCTGCAACAGAAACTCAGAATCCCAGAATAATTCAATGGTCCCGATCATACCAGAAGCGGAGTGTGATCTTGGGACATTTCGACAGGGGAAACAAACCGCCAGCAAAAAACTAACAACCGTCATTTGACATGATCGTCCTGTCACGATTGGAGAAGGCTGAAATAATTACGGCCATAGCTGACCGCGTGCAATTGGCAGAGGACAACACCCTACCGATGAAACAGGGCACCGTCCACGTTTTTAATGACTGCTTCACTTCCTGGCTTGTAAACCTGAGATATAGTCTACGTTTTCAAAATCCACGACCGAAACCAACGATTGAAAAACTTCAGGATATTTCAGTATTGGACATATACAGCGGAGACCAACATTGGAAATCCGCAACGGTGAATTACATTGGAAATCCACAGTGAAGTGGAAATCCAGGCCCGCAATGAAGCGGCAAACCGACCAGTGGTAGGCGAGGATAATCATCGGGTGCTAAGCTATAACATGTCATTGGGCGGGAAATGAAACCGCGCCGCAGGCGGAAACAATTGAGCGTCCTTGACGCAAGGATCAATACGAAATCGGTCCCAAACCATCCACTTTGGCAGGTCGTGAGGTGACATTGGCACCATCAAGCTTGAACTATTTCAGCGCGCTGCAACTAGCGCAAAACTCATCACGCGATAATGATAAACTGGACCAGGTAAACACCACCTGCTGCTATGGCACACCAGTTTGGAAAAACGATCTGGAAACCCTGCAAAGAAGTTAAATATTAATGACGAACGTACAGTGAAAATTGGGTTCATTTCCCACGAAATTACATGATCAACGAACATCCGCCTTGCAGGGGGAGGGAAGGCAACTTTTGGACATAACCGCACAGGGTAGACCAGTAGAGCGTACGTTTCTCGCCATGCCTCCACGCATTACATTCGTTGCTCGTTACACGCATGCGTTACACGCATTGCATTACACTGTGTGATGTTATAATCAGATAAATGCTTTTTTCAGAAGGAAATGAAATATTGTAAATTAGACGATTGCCGCATATTTATATTTCGGTGCATCTGGTTCACTGTAGAAAAACCTTAGCGGTAAGAAAAATAAATGTAAACCTCTGTCCTACAAAACGTCTTTTTCTGTCTCTTGTAAAAGCGCATCTCTCCGCACACCGTACCTTCGAAGTGTGTCATCGTGGAATTCATAACATGAAGGGGCGTAGTACCTACAAACTGCGCATTGAAGATACACCCTACTTTGTATTGTCTCGAAACACGTTGCCCAGCACCTAGTTACCGTACCTTGCGCATGCATTCCCTGTACGCCATGTGCACCATGCTGACACGAAAATCCTTCCGGACTATCGCCGAAGCTACGTCTCATCGGTCGTGTACCTTGAAGATGCGTTTTCCCTGGATGCCGAGCGGATCTTGGTTGACGGAAATGACGGTGCGGCTTTGCAGGATGTCGCGGTACTTGGGGTCAATGGTGCGCAGGTCAGTTGAGGCCATCAGCGGAGAGGCCATCACCGACCACAGTGCCATCTGCGCCTTGCTCTGCTCGTAGCTGAGACCGAAGTTACCTGCGGCCCACAAGACGCGTCATTACTATTGCGGTGTACGTGCGCATGCTACAAAGAAACTCCTCAATGCACCGATGCCCAAAGGAACATAATACCATGACCGCAATTACAAGATTGCCGGGATTAAATTTCCCTTATGATATCGCAATAGACAAGCTTCATGTCAGTAGCTGATTTGTTGTTGTGCCCCCATTAGAACATTGGGAAATGCCTGAAAATTCCCAATTGGTTCAGTCATGTGTACGTGACATAACGGTCACATAGGCATGCCGTCTTCAATTCAATCGTCTGGTGACATAAGTCGGTTCTGTATGTAACCACAGTATGCAGTATGTAATCACAGTTCGTAGTCTAAATGACCGTGACGTTACATGCGCATGACGGTACCCATGGTACATTTTCAGGCATTTTAAATTATTGTAATCAGGGCACACACAGAAGTCAGCTACTAGTATGAAGCCGGTACAGATATCTCGGAGGACATGCCAGCCACATTTCGCCTTAAGAGGCTCATTCTGTGTCCCACCAGTGCTCCGTTATTGGGAGGAAAATGCGCTAATGGTATCAGGTGGTCACTTTTCCACGAATGTAGAACGATTTCGACAGCATCAAGCGATACCATGCCATTAAAATGGCACGAGCGTGTTATCCGTTTCAACATGACCGATAGCCAATCTTTAAGCAGTCGACTGCTTTGATAATTTGGTGATCAACATTCCTTCAAATAATTCCGATGTTTCCAAGGTTATTCTAGGAAGGTTCACTTCTCATTGCAAAGTCCCACAAATTCATAAACAACTGCCATTTGCGTATGGCGTCCATTCCCTCATTACTGCTATTTCGGATTGTTATTCGCGGACAGAAAATCAGTTGCAACTGCCAGCAACAGTGATGCAGCTATTGGTACGCTCGGCACCGCCAACCATGCGTCCAATAGGACGTCTTACAACTGACATTAGACATTGCAGCAGAAGAACACCAGCCAACTCAACTGAAGACTTTGGGTTCTTTTACGACGCATTCAACCGTTAGGTCACATAGCGTCGCCAACCTCTCACGCCGATTGGTTGCGGGCGGACTCGGTAATGCCGTCGGTTGTGAGATTCGAACCCACAATCTTGCGATCAAGAGTCCGACGCTCTACCAACTGAGCTACCGCGGCCCCGCCAACTCAACTGGAATTGCTTGGTAGCCGCGGGGTGTGGCATTAACACACTCCAAATAAAACAGTAATGTAATGTTAGTACAGTCAGTAATGATATAGCAGGAGTATTTAACACAATTTATTGCTAGCACACCCCTAATTCGCCAGCATGGACCAAACCTAACGGCAGACCAATTCGGGAAGGTCAATGGCTTCCGTCCAGTCCGCAAGGGACTGAAATCCTGGACAATCCAGGCATCAGCCGTCGACGGTCGGCAATTACGTTGTTGTCATGCTCAAATTGTGGTGTGCTGATGGCCTCCAACAGTCACCGAGGAGCAGAGCACAACAGCAACACAGCGAGCCGGGTCGGCCGAAAATTATATACATTGTGCGTAATAATGTTGACAGTGCTGTGGTAGCGATGCCAATTTGCGGTAAATGACCAGGCATTGCGCCAGCAAAGTTCAATATCCAATATGAACAGGAGGCCGGGGAGAAAGCTGCGATATATATATATATATATATATATATATATATATATATATATATATATATATATATATATATATATATACACCGTAAGAGACGCCGACATCAGTGCATGATCTTGTTGCGGGGCGCGGGGGTGAAGTGTATCGGAATCCAGCGACTGGACCACGGCCACAGGACAGTCAGCGGTGAGATCCCCGACCGAACCACAGGAGGGGTCAGCAGTGGCACGCGCCGACCGGACGGCGGCTCCTAACCAATCGGCGATGGGGCAGCGCCGGCCGGCCGATCTCGCGGCGCTCTGCGGTCCCACGCTCCGTGCACAGCCGTCACTCGACCGGCCGCACAAACAGCGCGCCGACGTTCAGCCGGCATTGGCCGGTAATTGTCGGCCGATCGACCTGGCGCCATGCAGCGTCCCCCGCCGCCCGGGCGTCGGGTGAGACGGGCCGGCCCGCCGCTCCACAGGGTCACACGTGCTGGGCAGCCGGACAGCGGCCGAAAACGGTTTGTGGTCGAGTGGAACACAGCGCTTGATGCCACGAATCGCATCGTGACGAGCGCCGCGGAGAACGCAGCCGGCATATTGTCCAATATGTCAGGTCCCCGCAAGTGGCGATGTAGACAGCACCAGCTCGGTGTGTGTTCATGCAGGCATATTGATGTTTCGCCTAAAGTGTATTTGAGCACTGGGTACTACTTTGGTGTCGCTACGTGCTTCGCTTTGTTTGAACCGTGTGGAGTTGTTCGTGCTGAGTAGGGATGTACGGTTCTGGCAAAGTGATTGCATGTCGGAGGCGAGCGGAATGCTTGAACAAACAGGATCGCCGGGAGCGTGACATTGCCATCGGACGACATCGCTTTACCGCACGAAAATGGCAGGGTTCGCCCGGCCGTATCAAGGTAAAGTGAAAGGGAGACATACCTTGCATTCAGTTCGAACAGTTTGTAGCGAATATAGCACAAAGCTACACCTTGCAATTAGCTAGGACTAGTCTCAAAACACATACTATGAATGCAATTGGAAACTATTTATTGAAATACACATATGTAAAAAAGAATTAAGTCCTTCAGGGCGAAGGACAACGTGATTAAACAATGCATTACTAGCCTACTTGATTGCAATGGAGTTCGTACTAATTAATATTTACAAGTTCGTGCCATTAGCAGAAGGGATGTACTCATGACTGGGGATCTGCTGAGTCGTGCGTGGCTACCGCTGGCTTGTGGGTTCAGTACGTGGTTCAGCTGCCGTCCGTTCGGTGCAGCTGGTTCAACTTGGTACTCGACACTCCGAGGTGGGTGGACACAACCGACATGAGCAGGGACACACCAGGGACGAGCGGGACACACCGGGGACGAGCGGGACACACCAGGGACGAGCGGGACACACCGGAGACGAGCGGGACACACCAGAGACGAGCAGGGACACACCAGGGACGAACAGGGTCATACCGGGGACGAGCGGGACACACCGGAGACGAGCGGGACACACCGGGGACGAGCGGGACACACCAGGGACGAGCGGGACACACCGGGGACGACCAGGGACACACCGGGGACGAGCGGGACACACCAGGGACGAACAGGGTCATACCGGGGACGAGCGAGACACACCGGGGACGAACAGGGACACACCGGGGACGAGCGGGACACACCGGGGACGAGCGGGACACACCAGGGACGAGCGGGACACACCGGGGACGAGCGGGACACACCAGGGACGAGCGGGACACACCAGGGACGAGCGGGACACACCAGGGACGAACCGGGTCATACCGGGGACGAGCGAGACACACCGGGGACGATCAGGGACACACCAGAGACGAGCGGGACACACCAGGGACGAACAGGGATACACCAGGGACGAGCGGGACACACCGGGGACGAGCAGGGACACACCAGTAGTGATAAATTATTCATGAAATAGGGTGGAATATACCACTTTCTGAACACTCAATCGCCATCCTTCTTCAAGAAGTATCGACATCCTGCTCCTTGATGCACGCCCATGAAGTATTTGTGTCTTGTCTAACAGTATCTCATTCATAAGTAGCATATGCATGCTCTGGATAGGAAATTGTGACATACAAACATTTCGCAATGCAATTTCAGGTACAGGGGCTACCTATGTGATAGGGCGTACAATACCAGTTTATAGCATAGTTATTATTCTCCCTCTCCCGAATATAGCTCTTCTTAAATTATGAATCTCAAAACAAGTGATAAAGGTACAGTCATAAGTACCTACACAATTGACTCAAATTTGAGTCTGAATGACATCAAAAGCATTTTAAATGACACTAATTTCATGGCAAATTTCGACATCCTACTGTGCTTGTTTTGACATCTCACACCTAACGAAAAACCATTATTTTAACCCTGCACACCAGGGACGAGCGGGACACACCAGGGACGGACAGGGTCATACCGGGGACGAGCGAGACACACCGGGGACGAGCGGGACACACCAGAGACGAGCAGGGACACACCAGGGACGAGCGGGACACACCAGGGACGAGCGGGACACACCAGGGACGAGCAGGGACACACCAGGGACGAGCGGGACACACCAGGGACGAACAGGGACACACCAGGGACGAGCGGGACACACCGGGGACGAGCAGGGACACACCAGGGACGAGCGGGACACACCAGGGACGGACAGGGTCATACCGGGGACGAGCGAGACACACCGGGGACGAGCGGGACACACCAGAGACGAGCAGGGACACACCAGGGACGAGCGGGACACACCGGGGACGAGCGGGACACACCAGGGACGAGCAGGGACACACCAGGGACGAGCGGGACACACCAGGGACGAGCGGGACACACCGGGGACGAGCGGGACACACCGGGGACGAGCAGGGACACACCGGGGACGAGCGGGACACACCGGGGACGAGCAGGACACACCAGGGACGAGCGGGACACACCGGGGACGAGCGGGACACACCAGAGACGAGCAGGGACACACCAGAGACGAGCAGGGACACACCGGAGACGAGCGGAACACACCGGGGACGAGCGGGACACACCAGGGACGAGCGGGACACACCAGAGACGAGCGGGACACACCAGGGACGAACAGGGTCATACCGGGGACGAGCGAGACACACCGGGGACGAGCAGGGACACACCAGAGACGAGCGGGACACACCAGGGACGAACAGGGACATACCAGGGACGAGCCAGACACACCATGGACGAATAGGGACATACCGGGGACGAGCGACACACCGGGGACGAGCAGGGACACACCGGGGACGAGCGGAACACACCGGGGACGAGCAGGGACACACCGGGGACGAGCGGGACACACCGGGGACGAGCGGGACACACCGGGGACGACCAGGGACACACTGGGGACGAGCAGGGACATACCGGAGACGAGCGGGACACACCGGGGACGAGCAGGGACACACCAGGGACGAACGGTGACACATCAGGGACGACCAGGGACACACCGGGGAAGAGCAGTGACATAATTATTGCGTCAGAGCAAGCTTCATCGGACCAGTAGTATACCCAGCAACGATGATAGGCTGCACTGGTGCCATGTCAATGGTAAGCTTTTTTGTTCAAATTTCCTGAACATCGACAGGTGAGAATTCGCTAGAATGTTCTCTAGTCAATGCATTTCACTAATGAAGGTCCCTTCCTATATAAATCGTGGCGTTCGGCTTTACTTTCAATCAGGCCTAAGCCAGATGCTTAGTGCAAAGAAATATGCTGAGTGTCTCGATTTATTTCCTCTCAAAGTCGAGGATCTCATTCATTCATAAACTCGTCAAATCCGACGAACAACCAAAATGTTTGCGGCCACGTTGCCATGTCTTTGCAGTTGTCTGGCCAAAACTTACTGAGATTTCCTGACTTCCTGGCCAAAACTTCCTGGCCGAGCCAGGAATCCATGACATGTCTGTGGGCACCTCTCAATTGGACAGGATACATTTCAAGAAAAATACCAGATTTTCGTAGCTTCAAGTGATCTGGCCTGGGGAAAATCACTCGATATTTCACTTCGTTTACTCCAAATTAAACCATCCCTGGTGCCCACTCATCTTGAAACTTCGTTTTGCCAACCTTAGTACCATAGTACTTAGGCTCAGTCTGATAGCCGGAGGCTCAGTCTGATAGCCGGAGGGGTTCAGCGTGCCCAGCACCTGGATGGTGGCCCGGACTGACCTCAGTCTGGTAGCCGGAGGGGTTCAGCATGCCCAGCTCCTGGGTGGTGGCCCGGACTGACCTCAGTCTGATAGCCGGAGGGGTTCAGCGTGCCCAGCACCTGGATGGTGGCCCGGACTGACCTCAGTCTGGTAGCCGGAGGGGTTATCAGACTGATAGCCACTATGATCGAGTGCTATCATAGTGTCAGCCTTAGTACCTTAGTACCAATTGGGACAACGAAAGCCAGCAGCATGAGCCCCAAAGCTGGAGTGAAACAGTGTCCATCGGTCCAAACACTGGCCGACGGTGCCTCGGACTGACGGTCACGGGTGGGTGGACGAGCTCGTACCGATCAGGGGACGAGAGGGAGGGGAGAGCACTCACCGATGATGAGCATGTCCGGGTCGTTGAAGTGTCCGGGCCCGGCCAGCGGGATCAGCGTCTCCTGGTTGTCGCCGTAGTAGTCGATGACGCTGGTCACCGACGCCCACGAGTCCTGGATGTCGTCGAAGTTTCGCCACAGATTGCAGTGCTCCACGATGGAGGCGTAGTCTGGCTGTGGATCAGCCGCAGCGTTACCGAGCTCGCTCCAGACCGCAGACCGCCTCGCGCCGGTCGTACCGATCAGGCCATCAGCGCAGCGGCGCCCATAGCCTGCTGCGGTCGCCGCGCCACAAAACACTGCGGATGCAACGGGATTTGAACTTGCAACTTGTTGTTGGCCGTCTTCTGGCGGTCGGACCAGTCGTCCTACTCGGTACCAGCACCATCGGAACGACTATCTTCACGGACTTACTCACGTTGGAGAACATGTAGAGCACCAACATCACATCTGCTCACCACCACAGAGGCCCTATTTCCGCCGCTCCAGTGTCACCACACTGGGGACCGGGACAGGACAGTACAGTCATACGCTCCTCGTAATCGGTCGACTTACACTCCTCTCGCCGGCCCATCTCAACCATCGTCTAGTAGACGCGTTCTATGGCGTCGTACCGCTAATTTAACAGCGGCCAGTATGCATGAGCATACACGCGAGCGCATTGGAGAGCACATCGCAATCGCATGCCAACCAGCGGCCCAGTGTTTCTCCACGCCTGAACGCACCCGCGGACAAACGCAACGTAAAGAGCATCGACGCAGTGCATATTAATCATCGCCTCGACAATACACACGCTGGCCGTCCGGCCTGCATTATCGCCGGCGGCTATTGAGCGCGGTGAGCGGCTCAAAGTGGGTCCGCCGACGGCAGCACCCATTAACTAACGATGTGGCGCGCACGCAGCGGCGGGCAGTGGCGGGGCAGAGGCAAGGCAGAGGCGGGGCAGAGGCGGGGCAGAGGCGGGGCAAAGGCGGGGCAGAGGCGGGACAGTGGCCAGGCAGTGGCGTGGGGTAGTGGCGGGGCAGAGGCGTGGCTAATGGCGGCACAGTAGCGTGGCTAATAGCGGGGCAGTGGCGGGGCAGAGGCGGGGCAAAGGCGTGGCAGTGACGCGGCTAATGGCGGCCGCTCCGCCACCCGGCTGCAGCGCACCGTGACCGTCACACCCGACACCTGCCGGCTGAGTTGGCGTGCCGACAGCCGGCCGCTCCACCACCCGGCTGCAGCGCACCGTGACCGTCACACCCGACACCTGCCGCTGAGTTGGCGTGCCGACAGCCGGCCGCTCCACCACCCGGCTGCAGCGCACCGTGACCGTCACACCCGACACCTGCCGGCTGAGTTGGCGTGCCGACAGCCGGCCGCTCCACCACCCGGCTGCAGCGCACCGTGACCGTCACACCCGACACCTGCCGGCTGAGTTGGCGTGCCGACAGCCGGCCGCTCCACCACCCGGCTGCAGCGCACCGTGACCGTCACACCCGACACCTGCCGCTGAGTTGGCGTGCCGACAGCCGGCCGCTCCACCACCCGGCTGCAGTGCACCGTGACCGTCACACCCGACACCTGCCGCTGAGTTGGCGTGCCGACAGCCGGCCGCTCCACCACCCGGCTGCAGCGCACCGTGACCGTCACACCCGACACCTGCCGGCTGAGTTGGCGTGCCGACAGCGCTGGAGTCATCCTTCCACTGACGCCCGCCACGGTGGCACAGGTGGACTGACACTGACACAGGCGATCTGACATGCCGTGCATGCGGGCGCATCCGACACGAATGCTCGCACAGGTGGCCTGACACTGACACAGCTGATAGTGGCATTAGTGGATGTGTCACAAATGACGTCGACATTGACAGAGATTGCCCGATATACGTCTGACATCGAGTCAGACAGAGGTGAAGTTGACAACAAGTTCTAGAACTACGACGTCATGCCGCTGTAGGTTATGGTAACGAGACATACCCTCAAACCATACCGTGATGTCGCTGTAGACCTGGCAATGTGACTTCAAACCATACAGTCAGCAGCTGTAGATCTGGCAATGAGGGATATCTTCAAACTCTAGTCATGCCGCCGTAAATCAGGTACCATGAGACCCCGAACCCTACCGTCATGCGCCTGTAGGTCTGGTAATGAGACATACCTTTACACCTTACCACCATGTCGCTGTAGATATCAGTGAGACTCGCAATCCTACCGTAATGCTGCTGTAGATCAGATCCTGTGAGGGACTCCAAACTCTGCCGTTATGCACCTGTAGATCTGGTAATGAGAGATACTCTCAATCAGGGACGTTTATTTGTGAAAATTATTTGGGGGAGGCACAATACATGAAGGCAATGAGCATGCTCAAATGGATTGGGGAGAGTGCAGACTCCATAGGGTCATATGATAAAAGTTAAAATTATTGGGGGCAAAGCCAACATTCAGAGGGCACCTGCCCCCTCGAAAGTATACAAAACAACACCCATGGCCTCAATCCCTACCGTCATGCCGCCGTAGAGCAGTGACTGTGAGACAGGCTTCAAACCCTACCGTCATGTTGATGCAGATCAGGTACTGGGAGATACTCCAAACCCTACCGCCATGTCGCTGTAGATCTAGTGGTGAGAGATGGCCTCAAATCATATCGTCATGCCGCTGTAAATCAGGGACTGTGAAACTCCAAACCATACCGTCATGTCGCTGTAGATCTGGTAATGAGAGATTCCCTCAAATCCTACCGTCATGCCGCTGTACATCAAGGACTGTGAGACTCCAAACGCTACCGTCATGTCGCTGTATATCAGGGACTGTGTGAGACTCCAAACCCTACCGTCATGTTACTGTAGATCTGGTACACTGGCCACGAGCAGGAGTACACCATAACACGGCCCGTCTTATTCAGCTCCTCTCCGAACTCGGGGTAGCCTGCAACCGAAGTAGATCAAGAAGTAAGAACCGTCCATGTCCTGCAGCTATCTGCAGGCGCCTAACATTGGCTCGGATCATACTCTGTAGTGGTCGGTCCAGACCACTTCAGCTCGCGGTGGACGCAGATATAACGTAGACGTCGCCGACCCGGCGTTGCACATTCTGAGTAAGCTGCACAGTGCGTTACTTCTTCTCTGGTAATGCTGTTGTGGTGAGCAGCAGACGGTGCAAGGTAGATCAGCTGTTGTAAAGGCACAGCAATGTAAATCTGTTGATGAACTAGTGGCTGAAATCATAATCAATGTCTAAATGAATTCAAACGTATAACGTTTGCTTAATGTTTAGAAAAGTCTCTAAATAATTATTGTGGTGGTGATAGCTGGAGTGGCTATGATGTGTTGATGTGAAGACTGCTGACTGAATCTGTTGTGACGAATGTACAGTGATCCAGTGATTTATAGTTCGGCTGTATCTACATCTGCCCAGAATGCTGATATTGAATGATGTTGCAGATATGTTAGCTTGTGAATGATGGGCTATGTGCTGACCTACCCGTGAATCTGCTTGCTGGTGTTTTGCGTACCCGAGGTGTTCATTAAATCTCAAACGCATTGATCTGGATCTTTCTCCTAAATATGTGGCCAAAATATGATGCCATTGGGTTCATAAATTACAACAAATTTGCATACTAAGTTATTTGTGTGGCACTTCCCTCGTAGGCCAACGGGACATTTTGCTGGCTGCAATGCAGATCTTGTCACGCTTGTTTGCAGTGTATGTCCACCTTCCGCTTCGCTCCGAACTGGAAGCCTGACTGTTTTGTGGGCTGGGTGACCTTGTTCGTGAGGGTGTCGTCTATTTATGGGAGGGAGATATCGGTGGACTTGCTTGTGTCTTTCTCGCTCACAGCACTGGCGCTGTCTGTCTGTTGGTTGGTTTGCCAATTAGCGCGAGAGATGAGCATTTTCGGGTGACCAATTAGGCTGAACAGTTCATCAACATTGGGCCCTGTTTATCTTTTCTTGCTCCTACAAGTTGTGACTCTAGGAGTCTTTTTGCCAGGATGGAGTGGGACGAGATGACGGGAATGATGTAATGATGATGATATGCTATCTAAGAAGAGGACCTTGTTGCATGGGTGTCAGTTCTTTCTGCGGTTAACTTAGTACTCAGATTGGCTTGATTAGTGAAGGTTAAATTATCTTCTAGGGCGGTCGGTCTACATGTGCTTGACAGCATGAAACAATCGCCCTGGAAAATATTTAAGCGTAGAGTTGCGCTCTGATGCTGGCTGCATACCTGCCTGCCACCTAGCGTCCATTATACACACTATTAGCTAACAGCCTTCCCGTCAGTATGTACCTATGTCCATGTCCACGGGCTGGGAGTAGCAGCCATCCAGTTTGACGTAGTCGATACCCCAGTCGGCGAACGTCTGCGCGTCTATGTCCATGTAGCCGAGAACGCCCGGGTATCCTGCGCATGTGTAGTTGCCGTAGTCCTCGTAGATGCCGAGCTTGATACCCCTTGAGTGTACCTGACGTAATAGCGGGGGAGTGAGGAACGCCAAGTCAAGACAGAGAACACTGGTGCACACATACATCACCAATCTGCAAACCACCTAGGTAAGGTTATTACAGGGGAGCACTGTGCTGAAATTCAGCATTAAAATTGCATCATTCGAGATGAGAATAAGAAACTAATTGCACATACTTTTCGCGAATAAGCGTGAGCGTAAGCGATAAGCGTAAGCAAAATGAGAACGTAACTCCAGGCCTTAATAATATGCAGAAGGCAGCAAGAAAGACCTGAAAGTAAAGGAATTCAAATTGGATCCATATATTGTAATAAAAGTCAGCAGAAGGACATTGTCATATAACACTGGAGATGTACATAAAAAGCGAATCACCAACGACGCAAGTAGTTACCTCGGTGTCGTTTTGAAATTCAAATACGTAAGTTCAACATACTGCAGGGGGAGTGAGGACATCTTAGAGTACGCACTTGCTCGAAGTAGTGAAGTTAATTGGAATGAAATGAAATTGGAAGCCACCACGACTGAACCAGTGTTCTTTCTAGAATGCACTGAAAAACCAAAGCAGGTATATTTCTTCATTCCAGTGACCCATTCAGCTCAGTTCAGCCTCGCCATCTTGATATTCTTGGCTATGACTCTTCCCAAACATTCTTATCGGCAATTTGGAAGAGCGAGATATTCACCAGACTGTACGACAGGTATAAAGAGAATGTGTATGTTCCTGAAGATATAGTCTCACAAAGATATTGGCGGTACTACCTGCATAAAAGTGGGGCAAGTAATCGCACAACCTCAGTGGAACGCTCAGTCATTATGCGAAATGTAAGGAAAATGTTTTTGCATGCCCGAGACCCTTATATGTATCAAGCAGTGAAATCCCTCCTGCGCAAGGGTCAAGCAAAAGGGTACCCACCGATAATAATGAGAGTACACTATTACCACGGTTCTTTACGCGGAGGAAACATAACAAGGTAAGGTATTGAAATACCATCGTTGCGGAGGTACAAATCCGATGGATAAGCTTTCCGTGTGTGTTGACGCTCTTGACACACCGTCAACATGACTTTATTCATTCATTATTGCGTGTTTCAGGCATGCGGGCGTCGAAGTCACACCGCACTCGTGAACATTCAGGTCTCCCTCGGAATGCGTGTTTGTGTGTGCACCCGGTCACCGTCACGCAGCCCCTGCTCGCCACACCACAGCGCAGCCACGCGCAACGTCCGCGACCACCGCGCCGTCACCACTCACGTAGTCGGCGAGCGCCTTGATGCCGTTTGGGAAGCGCTTCGGGTCGGCCTGCAGGCGACCGTTCGCGTCGCGCGTGCGCGACAGCCAGCAGTCGTCGATGACGATGTACTCGTAGCCGACGGCGGCGTACCCGTCGGTCACCAGGCGGTCTGCCATCTCGTAGAACAGGTTTTCACTGGCGACACAGACACCCCGGTAGTTATATAACGGACGGCACGCGCATAGACATGCTGGTGGTTGGAGCACAGTGGTCCACCACACGTAGTCTAGTCTTACCAACACAGCATAGTGTCCGCTCCAGTGTCTGTAGGTCGTACAGAAGCCACACCCGGGCGAATGATCAATTCTGGTCGAAACGCCCGAAAGCCCAAATAACGAAGCCACACCCTAGTGACATACGTGGCCACCAATGTATGACTATTTCTAACCTCAACCATTACAGCATGGACACACACCTCGTGAAATAGCCTCCATGAGCTTCGCTACGCCAAAGCGGACTTACTTGCTGCGTCGCTGCTTACGCCCAAGTCGGGCGACATCTCAAAGAGCAATGGAACATCTCAAACAAGCCAGGAGCCATGTCGTGGGCGCAATATGACCATAGCAGTCAAGGCGCCGCAAAGCCCAAATAACGAACTGACTAACAGGAGCCATATCGACCAATCACCGGCTGTCCCAGTCACGACTTGCCATTTAATCGGCAGCCGCGGGCCGACGTTCCGCAAGCAGCCATGGTCTGTTAGAACTGAAACGGTCATATGCTAG
>JAOTOM010001464.1:0-10000 GCA_034440615.1 Ashinkailepas kermadecensis | reverse complement strand
GTCAAGAAAGAAGAGGCGCGGAAGCAAATGCGTGACTATCCCGAAAGAGGACGAGACAATGGGCTCGGTAAGCTTGATTGCTGAGGTAGGAATATATGCATATACATTGCTATACCTAATCACGCATCACAAGCTATTGAAACTTGCTACTGCGTTGCTACTGAAACTTGCTACAAAATGTGATACTGCGTCTACTCATTAGGCTGCTATCACGGAAAACCCTGAAGAGGGGGGGAGGAGGGGGGGATCTCAAGAGCCCACCCCAAGCCCAAGCGAGGGATATATACCATGCATATTTATCCATATATCTATATATATAGTACATATTCCTACTATGCATATATCCCTCACCGGGCCGGGGGGGGGGCTCTCGAAAGCCAAATTTCAGGGTTTTCCGTGACAGCGACCTAATGAGTAGACGCAGAGGCACGAAATTTAATCAGCCTCTTATACATCTGTTTTGCATATTCTGTAAAATTTTCGGGTCCAAGTCATCAAAAGCCATTGACTTGAGACAGGTCAAAGTAAGTAATGTTCCAAAGTTTTCAAAGTACTCCAAATCGGAGTAGCTGCAACACAGAAGCACCAAACTCGGATCATGCTGTCCTTCATCAGGAAGAACAAATTACCATCATGAAATTTTAATTCAGGTCAAAGTTACTGACCCGAGGTCAGGCCAATTTCCGCGCTTTTTACCATATTGAGTGAGGGCAAACAAATTTGGGGGTGTTTTTCACGCCTAAAATGATAAAGAGAATGTGGTAAGCATTCTGGATTCAATTATGTGTCAAAGGTCGATGACAAAAGATCAGGCCACCTATCATGTACATTCCACACAATGTCATCTGATACAGAATGTTGCTGTTCCTCGCTGAGTGGTATCGGAATTCGGTTTCAGTGCCGCCTATTTCGTGCGTCATGATATTGGATGACCAACAAATGACCTGGGATGATCTGACCTTTCTTTGGAATTGCTTTCCGAGCAGTGTGCGCTTAGACGAATGCCAAAGAGATCGTTTTATCAATATATGCATTGTTCCAGTGTGATCTGGGGTCTAGTCGCGAGGTCAGAAGCTAGAAAGGTATTTCAGTTTATAAATATATTTCAGTATCATACTGAACTTTTGCAAAGGGGACTTTGGCTTTGCTGCCTCCACCTTGACGCTTTTAAGCGGTCATTGCACACATGTATACGAGCAAAAGTCTCCTTTGCAAGAACTATTTCCCTTTAATTAAAACCCACATGCAGTCATGACGTTTTTTCTTCGAAACTTAATATGCCCATGACATCCACGCCTATGACTGCCATCCCAGAGTGATATGTTGGGGTTTACAGCTTGCAAGAGAGCAGCCATTGATGTGGCTTCAGGCTGTTTCCACGGCTGCCAACTCCGGCGCGTCGACAACAGCCATCAATATCTATGTGGGTAACTAAATCACATTCGAACTCGCTGTGTCCTGTTTGACACCTTGTTGTTTGCTCCTGGGTCCTGGTATCCTGGTCCTGGCACCACAGGTCCTCACCTGATACAGTTGTTGGGGTCGTTGACACAGTCGGTATTGCAGCGGAAGCGCTCCCAGGCCAGCCAGCCCATGGGCGGCGTCAGCCCCACGCCGTTGTCAAGAGCGTGGATGGCGTGGGGTGGCGCTGCCACCGCCAGCAGCACCAGGATGCCCATTGCGCGAGTTGGCCCCATCTACGGGTAAGCAGAGAGGGCAGAGTGAGTGCATGCTCAAGCCTGTCTGTGGCTGGCAGCAGGAGGATCAACTGTTGGTGGCATTGTCATGGGTCATGCATACCAGAATCAAAGCACACCATAAAGTGGCAGTAAGACATCACAGCCCAACGATAGTACATAAAGGCAGTGAAATGTTTTGCTATAAAGCCATGGGTGTAACTTTGTATGAGTTTGGGAGGGTGCTTGCCCCCCCCCAATGTTATATGGGAGAGAGAATAAACTCTATATAGAATAAGCTGAAGAGAATAAGCTGAAATAAGCTAAAAGGAAGCTCAATTGTTAGCATGGGACCTGGTGGTATTCCCTCCCTAATCCATTTGGGCCTGCCCATTGCCTCCATTTATTGTGCCTTTCCAATAATTTTCAGAAACCTACAACTATGCACATAGCTGCATATAAATGAAACTTCCTCACAGTGCTCACCTGGCACTATTGTGGTACAATGGAACAATTAGGCATTTGCTAGGATACCTGCAGGGCAGCATTGGAAACACTGGGTCATTTTGGATTGGAGTCCTGGAGTGAATGAGTGGACATGTGTCCATACAATCCATATCTTGCACATTGTGCATATGATCCATATATCTTGCACATTGTGGCATTGTTAATCAAATGACATTGACTGCACATTGCCCTGGCATTTTAATCAAATGACATTGAAACTTGGTGACTATTCAGCTCACTTATTGGGTTGCATGGAGCCAGCAGGCTGTTTTTTTTTTTTCCTTTTTTCCGGGTAAAATTTTGCCAATGGGGGGGGGATGAGGAGATTAGGTGACTCACAACCCCTACAAATGGCACTACACAAATTAATATAGACTTGGCAATTGGTTTTGCACTTCCTTCTTTGTGGATGGTGAGGAGAGAGATGTCCAGATGTAACAGGATAGTGATTCTAGATGTGAAAACCTCTTCCTCAGTGACTCAGGTGGTACTGCAATGAGCACTGGTCTTTGGGCTACTGTCCTCAGAGAGTATAATTTAGGTATCAAATGTGCTGTTATTCAGCCCTAGCAAGGAAGATTAGCTTAGTGACTGGCCCAGCAAGGTTGGACATCTAGTGACAGGGTGAATATGTTGGAGCAATGATGGCATGCTAAGCTTCATATTAAAATTCTGCCATTGACTAAGAATTACATGATGGGTGAATGGTTAAATGCATATGCAACAAGCTGTGCTTCTGGTCCAGACTACAAGGCATGACAAATTCAGCAAGATCTTGTCAGTACATGGAGAGTGGTCACTGGTGTTGCAGTTGGTGCAGCTGGTTGAGGTACTGTACAGCCAGTAGCAAATGGTGGTAATAGGCAGTTTTACAGCAGCAATTTGCTCCCCATCTAGTTGCCTTAGATCCTTCCAAGTCATTATTGGCATCAACTAAAACATTTCAGATATGAACATACATCATACATCATACATCATATAGCATTGAATATTAATGAGAATTGTTTCAAACTTTCAATATGTTATTACATTGTTCACATTGAGTTGTGTGAATATTTATTGTTTGTGCAGTGTGAACATGTTGGGAGTATCAGGAATGGACTATACACCTGGTTGACATCAATGAAGTATACTTTTGTTGTAATTTCCTCTACTGCTGCCACAAAAATTGGCATATAGCCACATCCTTTGCCAACTTAACCATAATGCTAATTTGTCATCTGGCATTCATGTTGGCTGCCAGATGCTGTAGAGCTTAATGCAGTCTCCAAGGAAATCAGAAAGTGTATTGCTATTTGTTAATATTTGTAGGTTTAATTCTACTTATTTGAGCAGCATCACTAACAAAAACTATTCTCTTGTGTAAATTATAATTAGTCATCAATCCTAATTTATGCTGATCATTATGCCAGGTCTGCTCAGTCTATCTCGTTACTGAGACAAAAAAACTGCTGTGAAACAGTCTAATGATGCACACATGGGGTCCAGGAAGTTGGAAAGGAAAAAGCAAAACTTGTTAAATATCACATAAAAATTGGCCCACCACATTTGTCTCATCCAATAGCTAGCAAATTGTTCACCAACTGAAGGAATCACAGATTTCCTCAGGAAATTTTATCTGTGCAGTCAAGGCAGTTTGGCAAATGGGCTAGCCAGTGCTTTTGATTTGGCAGGAGGCAGGAAATATACAGAAACCCCTAAGCTTTTTATTTTATAAAAATGCTATTTTTATGTGATTCGAATGGATTTGATACTCATTTCTTCGAGAAATGAAAACTTCCCAAGATACAAGCATTTGAAGTTGAAGTATTTATGTCTCAATGAGCAGTGTTTCAACAATGAACAAGCATCAAAATCATTCAAATAATATTAAATAACAACAGAAAAACATACTTTTGACAATGCTGATACATGTTATTCTCCTGAACAAAATATGGGAAAAGTGTACAGAAAAGGAGGTTTTGGGTGGGATAATATATATAATGAAGAACATCAAACTGCAAAAAAAACAACTAAACCCAACATAACCTACAGATGTTGGATTGTCTAAAATACATGTTTCCCATTTTGCACTCAGTAGCTTCTATAAAAATAGCACATGCCTCCTCTCCATGCCTCTTTGATGTATGTCTGTACATTTGCTGATCATTTTGTTTTCTTATGTTGTTTTTGTTATGCTAGACCCAGTGTGCTTATTTGATCAACCAGATGGATATATTTCACCCACTTGGTGTACCTTGGTGCAGAGTTTTCCCTGGGCTGGTTGACATTATTGGACATGGTGACACACTTTGCAGGCTAGCTTATGGTAACCTACAAATAAAAAAGTTCACAGTTCAAAAGCCGTCTAAATTGTAATGCTACCATCAATTTCACCTGAAGATCCTGACTTGATAAGTTGCTGTGACTAAACATCTGACCTTTACCAACTTATAACCATAGATAACATTTGTAATATCATAAAGCATGACTAAGAAGCCAGCAGCCAGACTATGTATGTACCATGCATGCATTTTAATCAATAGCATGATGCACCACAAGGTTTAATAGTAATACAACATGAACATGTTGTGCTAGCACAACATGTTCATGTTTTATTGCTAGGGTTTTATCCCTAAGATTAGGGATAAGATACCTAGCACAACATGTATACTTTGGTGATGTAGCATGAATTCAGGATGCATCTGCCATCATTTGCAATCTGTTATGGGAGGCAGTAAGTTCCTACATTTTGATTTTGATTTTGTTATTGTTGTTATTGTTATTGTGGTTTAGGATTTTATTTTTTTTATTTTGATTTACATCTTTTAGTATCTATGTCTAGTCTCTAGTAACCGTTACCTTTTTGTGTTGTCATTAATGGGCTTTGTCAATGTAAATCAAAAGATTTGGGTGACAACTGAAGCCAATGAAATATAATTGCATCAATTGCCTGTGTTTCTTGGTCATGGCGAGATGCAAAAGTTCTAGCATACTGATACAAAACTATCCACTCACAAACCAGAATAACATGCTCTGCCACTGCAGAATTGTTCTCCAGATATCAGGCTCTATGGACTTATTATTTCCATGGAGCCCCCAATGGATCCCAATGATAATTTCCAAAAACATCAACATTGAGATCGAGCTTCCATCCACATCACTCGAAATCAAAATAATAAAAAAAACGCAGGCATACTGCAGCATGTACTACATAGAATAACAATGCACACATCACCTTTTTTAATAGTTCGTCTAACATTCAATAATTAATTCTTCATTGCCACGAAAATAAAACATGGGCCGGCATCCTATTGTGTCAATTTTAACGCTAGTGTTTCAAAATAATGTACCAAATTCAATATGGCAGCTTTCAGGGTAGGATAAAAAAAAGTTATATGTTACGTACCTGAAAACATATGCAGCAAAATTGAAACGTGGTCACCCACATTTTCTACCACCAGTGTACAGGCCCTATTGGGGACGCTGGATGAACGAAAGCAAAAGACTGCCGTATCGCTCCAAGGATGCAAGCAAAGGATTGGAGATCACAGTGGAAAGAAAACTTGCGAATCCAAGGGCGTTAATTTGTTTATATAAAAAAATAAATCGGGGAAGGGCGAGTATATGAAGGTAATGAGAATGACAGAAATCGGTTTGTGGCGGAGTGGGGATGGGGGTGGAGGTATAGGTGCCGATGTAAGAATAATATAAAATGGGGAGGGGTGAGCCAATCCCTCAGCACCAGGATGCAAATCGACACCCATGTATGAATCTATTGTAGTTGGATTCATGTCTTGGCAGTTCGTGGAGACTTAATAGCCCCCTTGCATGGCTGGAGATCCCGGAAGAATTGGGGGGTGGGATCTGGAACCCCTGGTTTGGTACTCTGCTGATGTTGGTTTGTATTTTCTTTGTTCAGTCTGAAAACACGCCTTGAAAAAACGTCCTTGGACGTCCCTGACTTCGTGAAACCTTTCCAGCCCTGCCTTATTCAGTTTAATTTCCATCAGTGTGGTGGATATTTAAATTTAGACACCTATAGCACCAACGATTTCGTCACGTGGTGTAGTGCCATTTTTAATGCGTGAATCATATTGGGCAGAAGAGCACGATTTCGGATATAGCTATCTCAATTTTTGCATAAGCGCATTGAAAACCAACCAACTTCACGGGAAAAAATTGGCAGCGTTCTTACCGAAGCTGCTCTTCCCTGAGTAGTGCGTGCACGTGGATGCATGAGTTTCCTTTGTGAAAGTGATTTGGAAGCCAAATGAACTTCTGAATGGCCAAAGCTTCCTCGGAAGTCATGCCGAATTGCTGCACAATGACATGTGGGACGCGATGACGTGTCACAGCCCTTTCTGTCTCACGGCTTCCCCGCTCAGATGCTCATGGGTTCAGCGCGGCATTTTCTATTGCCGCTGCTGTTGAACCTCCTGATGGACCGTCCCCGGGGCACGCAGGTAACGTATTATGACATAATGCTACGTGACTGCCTACCGCCCGAAACCATACACCTCTGACTACTTATTCGAGCACAATTTCGTCAAAAGTGGGCTCGTATCCACCTTGTTGTTGTTTTATTGCGTTTGTAGGCACGTACAGTTTAATGAGGGTGCTCATTTGAAAGCTGAGCGTACGGGAGGTGCCAAGAATGACATGTTGATGCTGTACGCACCCAATATCGTCATGGTCGGTAGTGTGTTTGTCAGGGTGTCCCCGTGACAGTTGTGATGAACGAATCCAGCCGGTCCCCGCATCTGAGTGCAGGGGTGCCATGTCATCGCCTCGAGCGAGGCACAGGTCAGCCGGCCGACGGGCCTGGTGCTGGCCTTTCTGCGCAGACGGGCCGAGTTCGATTCCCTGGGGCGTCGGGATGGTTTGCATGGACTGCACTTTTCATTTTAGCCATCCCAGCGAGCGACGTTCTGCGCGTTCGCGCTGTCGATGCCGGATCTGACGCCATGACACCGGCGACTTTTGAGCCGGCTTGTGCTTCTCCCCGGCTGACTGTACAGTGCCACAGGCGGAAGAAACACGGCAACAGCCGATTTTTCACATGAGTCGAGTTGTGTACTACCCGAAATCCAACTGCACTTTTAACCAGGCCGGCAGTAGGTACTCCCTGCAGTAGGCCTTGGCCCGGACAGTAGGCACTCCCTGGGCCGCCCGGACGCCGGTGATTGATCGCAGCCGCGACCGCAGACCATCACCATCACCATCACCATCACCATCACCATCACCATCACCGCCGTCTGTCAGAACGTTCGCAGCATCCGCAAACAAGCTGCACACGCTGCGCTCTCACGCTGGTGAGCTGCAGGCGTGGGCTGTGCTGGCGCTCACGAGGCTGGGCTGACGCCTGACGTGGTAGACTCGGAGCTTCAGCTCGGCTGGGCGAGCCACACCTGGCTTAGAAGAGACCGTGACGGACCAGGCGGAGGCGTTGCGTGCACAGTCGGGTCGATTCTCTGTCGGACCCGACGCGCCGACCTGGAGACCGACTGCGATATATTTGCTGTCCAGACAGACGTACGGTCTCCGGTGACCATAGGCATAAGCTGTCAAACACCGGAGTGCGGAAATAATGAGATCATCGCCCGGACTTTGTGACTAGTGTGTGTGTTGCAGGCTGCCCGTTATTGTTAATGGGGTATTATAACCATCCTGAGGTCATGTGCCAGGCTGCGGAAAAGTCGACGATGGTCTGAAGGTTTGCTGAAGCCTCTCAATACCTGGATAACATTCGCGATCATTAATTAACACAATTTGTGCTCTCACCAACTGGTGACACCGTCACTCTCGACTTAGTATTATCATACCGAGGGCCTGTTGCGCCCGGTGTGAGTGAAGGCACTTTTACACCGGATCAGCCGGCTGCTTTTACATCATTCGCTGTACCCATCCACTCGCCTGGCAATGTATCACGGGAAAGCCGTATTTAACTGTCATGCAGCTGATTTATCTTGCTTTCTAGCCACACTGTGCTGTCTTCCATGAAACGATCTTGTAACCACGGCGTTAATCCACATACCGATATATTTTATGATTTCGGTAACACAGCAATATCTGATTATGTCCCCGTCATAGAACTACGGAAGAAATTTCCACCGTGGTTTGATCAGGCAGTGCAACAGGCACTACGGTCCAAACAGAACGCTTTGAAGGGAAGAAAGGCAGCACGACAACTGAGACTGCCTTATAATTTTCCAGAGTTGTGGCTGCATTTAAATAACTTGCAATTTCGAAATACCGGCAATACATAATCGGCCTAGTTAAACCTTTTTGTACTAAAGCGAAGCGTTTCTCGTCAATTCTCATGCGCGTGAGTTCAATCGCCCATTCTCCACCTACACTGCCACTGGTATACCAAAACAAAGCATGCAAGTGATATTGACAGACAACTTTTCTCAACAGCTGTTTTAGCAACACATTTTCGAACCCGCGTTTTGAAGCATTTCCGGAACCTCCAGCATTGAAAGCGCAAGTATTAGACCTCTTGTATTTTCTGGCGGGCAAAGTTAAACGTCTGATGCTTAATTTCGACAAATACAAGGCATTTGGGTTCACGAGCATGGCGCTCATATTCTTAAGGAACGCACACATTGGCTTACCGTGCAGCTTGAAATTCCGTGCCACCTTTCCCTGACGATAACTCAAGTCCTGGGCAATTTTGCTTGAGTGACAGGCCATCCATGTGGAAACTTATGCTGTAAACGTTTGAGCCGCTGGATATGATGGTCCGCCGCTCCCGACGACATAGACAGCGCTGCCATATTCCAAAACAGAACGAGCATGTGCATTAAACGCACTGTGGAAAAGTTTGAATCCGAATCATACTCGGAAATACAGGGACTGCTGCATGTTTTCAATAATAAGTCGAAGCATTCGCCTTAGCTTAAAACGATCGAGTCCACGTTGCTGGCAAATGTGAGCTTTGGGTCAAGAATGGCTTCCAGGTTGCGTACCTCACTTCGGCGCTCCAATATGACACTATCTTACAAGTACCTGTCCTAAAGTACTAAACATAGACTATTTACACACAGTAAATTATACAACAATGCATTTAATCGAATCGAGCTTCAGGTGTCAAGCGTGAGACCAGTTCATCAATATCCCGTTGCAATGCTAAAGAGACGTCAGAACATTCAAAACGATGGTACAGCTTAACAACATCAGCATAGAGTGTGCAGTGTAGCTCGTCTGCATATGCATGGCAATGCCATCGATAAAGCATGCGAACAATAATGAACTGCAGACGCTTCTTTCTGGAACCCCGGATCAAACTGCAGTCTAGTCAGAATGCTTTCTATGAATATGACGCGGTGAATCCGGTTCGAAAGATTAGAACAAATCCACGCGAAGGCACGGCCAGCAACATTGAAGGGTTATCGCATTTTGCAAAGCTAAAATTTATTATTTGCACTGGTAATTGCGGAAGAATAGTCAGTATAAATAATATCGGTTTAAGCACCAGTGGCAATCGAGATCCACCCGTGCTTCAGAAACTGTCTCAAATTCGCAATATACGATCGTCTAGAAACATGCTGCTCCGCGGGCTAAAAGAAGTTGGCAATGCTCGAGCAAACAGTCGTATGCGATTTCCCTAAAACTCTAGATCAAAATGCTAACAGTGAGACAGGTATATCATGTTCATGTTATTGTGTCCCAGTTTCATATACATGAATTACATCTGCCTGCTCCCATTTTACGGGGAAAACATCATGTTCCAGGGAAAAGTGGCACAACATATCAAGCAGCACGGCAAGCTCATGAGCGGATTCCTTAAAAATACGAGCGCTATGCCCGTCAATCCCAAATGCTTTGTGCTCGTC
>JAOTOM010001463.1:57500-69294 GCA_034440615.1 Ashinkailepas kermadecensis | reverse complement strand
TAATGTTAAGTAGAAAATACAACTGAATAGTAATTAAAATGTTCACATCTGTTTCATATAGGAAATATTTTATTTCACTGAATGGATGGAGAACTTACAAAGGAAAAATAAGTAATACCATAAACCACGACAATTAACTTTCAGCCCACGTTGCAAAACGGCAACTTCACTCATCTCTATTTTGACTGGCTGGTATCTGGCCGCCACTTGCACCAGACGATCGTCGTTTGCCAGATGGCCAATGATGTACCCGTTTGTGTCTTAAAAAACGTCATATATTCCGATCCTGAGCCGCTGATTGGCTGAATTTCTTACCTTGTGGTGCATGCAGATCTACGAGCCGTCACCTGCACACTGCCGTCTGAGTTTGATCAGGGAGGGTTGAAACGGATTGTATATATATATATATATATATATATATATATATATATATATATATATATATATATATATATATATTCTAAGGCTATTTTAAAGTCTTTTTCAGGAAAAATGACTCGCTCTGAGGCTGTGTGCTATTATTTTACATCAGTTCCACGTATTTTTTTCTTGCATAGTGATTAATTTTTTGAAAAAAGCCTATTTAGACTTCTGACATGGGAAGGAGGCCAATGCTCCAGCCACGGCCGTATAGGCATCAGTGAAATATAAATGGAACATTTAGCATTTCGTTGATAGTTGCCAGCGAAATGTTTTGGTGGGAAGATATGTGCTATGCTTCTCCATCAAGTGTAGTAGCTTTTTTGTGATTCACAACTTATTTTTTTATAAATGGCCTGTACAGTTTTAGATATAGCCTGCTCATGCTCTGTACCTATGTGTAATGAGGAGGAAGGTAAACAGACAAGAGGGACCACTGTGTCTAATCAAGGAATGAGGCATTTGTGAAATGTGCATTGTTTTACCAAGTGTGTCAAGTGCATGTATTTTAGTTTACATTTTGGTGACTGGCCTGCCATAAGGGTGAAAATATTTACTAAAGCTCTTTTTTGGCATGCAGACATGACTAATCTTAGAAGCTACATACCTATCTGATCATTATGAAACCTCCACAAAATGATTGAACATGTCATAATTTTGTCAGGTTTCTATTTGTGTAATCCTGTGTGATGTCAATGTCTACCATATGAAAAAAGAGCATACCTTACTCGTACAAAATACTTCATGAAGCTGCATATGACTTCTACAGCACAATTCAGCATGTGACGCATATGCACCTATTAGGTTTTTACTTTTCTATATTTTGTGCTAGATCCAAGGGTACAATTTTTAAAACTAAATTTCTTGCTTGCTGACATGACCAATCTTCACTCAGCAACTATTACAATTTATTTTAGGTATATGCCAAATTATTTTGGTTTGGACTTTTGTGATCCTGGATCAGATCAAAGGTTACCAAAGTTTTCAAAGGAGATTTTTTGTCTTACAGTCATGGCAAATTGAATAAACTATGGAATTATTGCAGTTTAAATTGTTCACAAGTTAATTTTACCTCCAAAAGGCAAGAAAAGATGTTGAGATGGGTCAATTAGGTTGGATATTTAGCTTGAAATGTTCGAGGATGAAACGAAACTGAAAAAATGTCATCAAAAATGAAGTTAGGCTAAGTTATGTCAAGTTAGGTTAGGACAATCCAATGTGGTTCAGAGGGTTCTGCAAACCATCTCGACCATATTTATAGCCTAATGTGGCTGAGAGGGGTTGGACCATGATTGACGTCGTAACGCCGTTGGCCCGACAGAGTTTCGAATTTGGTGTGGGCATGGTACTTTACCAACAGTGTCAGGTTTTACCAGGTGTGGATCCAGGAATTGTCATGAGGGGAAGCTTGTTTGGATGGGCGCCGCTGTGAATGTACCTGGAGGGGCACATTTTCCTTCCGAGGAGCACCACTGGAGGACAAAAATGCTAGGGAGACTGGTACACTGGGACCTCCCAGAAGTGTGAGTTATAGAGGGTTGCCTTCGCCCCTTCCCCTATGACTCGCCTTTTCACCCTACCCGCTCCGGCGACCATGGCTGGAGATCCCGGGTGTGTTCGTATCCACCAGGTATCGATATTGGAGCGCATGGTACATCACTGGGACGTACTGCGATTTTGGGGGCCGGGCCTGATTTTATTTTTGTCGGGGAGTCGGGACGTTTTTTCGGCGCTATGCACGATTCATGGGATTCCAGGTCGGTTTTCCAGGCCCAGATTCGGTGTCCCCGCTGGATTTTTCCAAGCCTCTGATTTATTTTTATATGGTCCTGTCACGAGTTTTCGGCCCCATTGTTTATTTGTATCCCCAGCATAAATTTTAAGCATCCCGACGTGAAATTTTGCGGTCCCACCACTACTTTTGGGTGCTCCTGTGCGATTTTGCTTCGGGGTCAAGCGCGAGTCTTCGGGGCCCCAATGCGTGTTGTCGGGAGGCACAAGTTCTTGTGGCCTCTTTTTTCGGAGTGTGAGTTGCGTTTCCAGTTCCCGTTGTGATTTTTGAGGCCCCGGTGCGTTTCTTTCGTGGCAAAGACACGTTTTTGTAGATAGCCATACTCAATTTGTGACGCATTTGGAGTTATTTTTGGGATTCCAGAGTTAATTTCCGGGTCCTGATTGATATGTCATAGGCCGCGTGGTAAAGTGTAAATGCATACATTTTTAGGGGCCAATTTTCCGATCCCGATTAAGTTCTTCATTTTGATGTGTATTTTGTGGCCATCTTCCCCCTAAGGAAAACTTATTAAAATATGCCCTTGTGTGCGTCATTAAATCGATATTTTGAGTTCATTTTACAGTACCGTTTTTGGGGCGGTGAGATAGTTTGGTCCCCTTCACGCCGCTTGGAGAGTGGGGAGAGGGCATGGCCTCCGTGTCCCTACCCTTTAGATCCGCTGGCGCGTAGACCCCATGCATTTGAAAATGCATCGTAATTATTAACGGCAATCCATACATGTCTAGTAAGACGGCCGTTAATACCATTTGGGATATTATGCCACAAGGAAAACGACGTTCAACCACCAGGTTCCAAATGGAAACTCCGATTGGTCTGGCCAGAATACTATTGGGACCATTGGAACAATTTCCATCGGGAAGCATTCAGATTATTAGGGACCATTAAAACCACTAGAAAATCCCAATAGTTCCAAATGGTTTCCAATGCATTTTTTTTCCAAGAATGGAGGGGGGGGAGGTTGGATTCAATCTGAAAATGTGTTGAAAATAAGGACCTGGACCACTCCCTTCGTGAGAGGTTTCCAGCCCTGTTGGCGCGACGATGCTATACCGTCTGATCGACTTGCTACGTTATGCTACCACTTGCCAGTTGTCCGACCATTTTTTAGGTATGGAATTTCTTGTCGAGAATGCCTTCGTTTCACACCACGACAATTACTGAACGGAACACCATAAACCAATAAAGAAAGAAAAGTGAGGTTTTTTTCCTTCAATTATGTGTCGTGAAATGCCGATTCAAACCATCCACAGTCGTTGAATTAATTTAAAAAAGGCATGCACAAAATGCGTGCCCCTGACTTCAGCAGGCGCTCTGCCGGAAACCGATATCTCACATGCGTACCAGATTTGTCGAAAGCGTACCAGAGCTGGCACGATCGTACCACGGTGGCAACCCTGGAGGAAGAGGAACGGACTGAACATGTCAGTTTTTAGAACCAAAAAATGTAAATCTTCAAATCAAAGTTATATGAAATGAAAATGAATTCTTATGTACAATATCAGTTCATACGCCCAATAACGGACCACTACCTTACTATTATTAACACAAAATGACCGTAAAAAGTAAACGTATTTGGCGTTATGCTAGCTGCTAACTTTTATACCATCTGTCAAATTATTATACCAGCTATACTAAACACGAGCAAATTTCCGCTGTAAAACCGGCTTATGTCTAATCAAGGGATGAGGCATGTGTGAAATGTGCACAGTTTACCAAGTGTGCTAACTGCATGTGGTTTAAATTTGGGTGACTGGCCTGCCATAAGGGTGAAATTCTTGATTGAAGCTCTTTTTGGCATGCAGACATGACTAATCTTAGAAGCTACTCATCAGATCATTATGAAACCTCCACAAAATGATTGAACATGCCATAAATGTGTGAGGCTTTTATTTGTGTGATCCTGTGTGATGTCAAAGTCTACCATATTAAAGAAATATTCTGAACATACTTACTGATACAAAATACTTGATGAAGCCGCATATGCCTTCTGCAGACAATTCGGCATGTGACACATATGTACCTATTAGGTTTTTACTTCTCTAGATTTTGTGTTCGGTCCAAGGGGGAAATTATTAAAACTGAATTTATTTTCTGACATGACCAATCTTCACTCAGTGTCATGCAACTATTACATTTTATTTTAGATATATGCCAAATTATTGGGGTTTTGACTTTTGTGACCCTGGATCAGATCAAAGGTTACCAAAGTTTTCAAAGGAGAGTTTTGTCTTACAGGCATGGCAAATTGAACAAACTATGGAATTATTGCAGTTTAAATTGTTCATATATTAATTTTATCTCCAAAAGACAACAAAAGAGGGTGGGATGGTTTAGTTAGGTTGGATATATAACTTGAAATGTTTGAAAATATAAATGAAACTGGAAAAAATGTCATCAAAAAGAAGTTAGGCCAAGCTATGTCAAGTTAGGCTAGGACAACCTAATGTGGTTCAAAGGGTTCTGCAAACCATCTCGACCACATTTATAACCTAATGTGGCTGTGAGAGGTTGGAATCTGATTGACGTCGTACTGCTGTGGGCCCGACAGAGTTTCTAATTTGATGTGGGCGTTGTACTTTACCAACATCATCAGGTTTTGCCAGGCGTGGATCCATGAATTGTCATGAGGGGAAGCTTGTCTGGAGGGGCGCCGCTATGAATGTACTTGGAGGGGCACATTTTCCTTCAGAGGGGCGCCACTGGCGGAAAAAAATGCTAGGGAGACTGGTACACTCGGACCTCCCAGAAGGGTTTTTTTTTGCTGTAAAGAGGGTCGCTTTCGCCCCTTCCCATACGACACGCCTTTTCACCCTACCCGCTCTGGCGACCAAAGCTGGAGATCCCGGGTGTGTTCGTGTCCACCAGGTATCAATACTGGAGCACATGGTACATCATTGGGACGTACTGCGATTTTATGGGCTGGGCCTGATCTTATTTTTGTCGGGGAGTCGGGACGTTTTTTTTCGGCGATATGCACGATTCTTGGGATTCCATGTCGGTTTTCCAGGCCCGGGTTCGGGGTCCCCGCTGAATTTTTCGAAGCCTCGGATTTATTTTAACTCGTCCTGTCACGTGTTTTTGGCACCATTGTTTATTTGTATCTCCAGCACAAATTTTAAGCATCCCGACGGAAATGTGTGCGGTCCCATCACAATTTTTGGAGTTCCCGCACGATTTTTTCGGAGTCAGGCTCGATTCTTTTGGGTCCCAATGTGTGTTGTCGAGAGGCACAAGTTCTTGTGACTTCTTTTTGTTAGCGCGAGTTGCGTGTCCGGTTCCCGTCATGATTTTTGAAGCCCCGGTGCGTTTCTTTCGTGGCATAAGCACGTTTTTAGAGAGCCATACGCAATTTGTGGTGCATTTTAGTTATTTTTGGGATTCCGGAGTGAACTCCTGATTGACATGTCATAGACCGCGTGGTGAAGTGTAAATGCACACATTTTTATGAGCCAATTTGCCGATCCCGATTGTTCTTAATTTGGTGTGTATTTTGTGGCCATCTTCCCGCTAAGGAAAACTTGTTAAAATATGTCTTTGCGTGTGTCCTTAAATCGATAATTTGAGGTAATTTTACAGTCCCGTTTTGGTGGTGGTGAGATAGTTTGGTCCCCTTCACGACGCTTGGAGAGTAGGGAGAGGTCATGGCCTCCGTGTCCGTACCCTTTAGATCCGCTAGCGCGTAGACCCAGTGAGGTTTTCTGAGAATGCGTCGTAACTATTCACGGCAATCTATGCATGACTAGTAAGACGGCCGTTAAGACCATTTGGACTATCATGCCACAAAGAAAACGACACTGAACCACCAGGTTCCGAATGGAAACTCCAATTGGTCTGGTCAGAATACCATTAGGACCATTGGAACCATTACACAGTCAGGTAAATTCCATCGGCAAGCATTCAAAACCATTAGGGACCATTAAAGCCACTGGGAAAATCATAATAGTTCCTAATGGTCTCCACTTGATTTTTTTTCCAGGGATGGGGAAATGGGGTCCACTCCCTTCGTGAGAGCTCTCCAGTCCTGTTGGCGACGATACTATACCGTCTGATCGACTTGCTACGTTATGGTACCACTTGCTGGTTGTCAGACCCTTTTTTAAGACGGAAATTTCTTGTCGCGAATGCCTTCATTTCACACGACAATTACTGAACGTAACACCATAAACCAATACAGAAAGAACGGTGAGGTTCTTTGATCAATTATGTGTTGTGAAATGCCGATGCAAACCATCCGCAATCGTTGAATTAATTGGAAAAAAGGCATGCACGAAATGTGTGCTCCTGACTTCAACAGGTGCGCTGCCTGGAACCGATATCCTGCATTCGTACAATATTTGTCGAAAGCGTACCAGAGCTGGCACGATCGTACCCGGGTTGCAGCCCTGGGATAAGAGGAACGGACGGAACATGTCAGTTTTTAGAACCAAAGAACGTACATTTTCAAATCAAGATTAAGTGAAATGAAAATGATTCCATATGTACAATAAAAGTTTATACGCCCAATAACCGCCCACTTCTTTACTATAATCACAATAAAATGTCCGTAAAAAGTAAACGTTTTTAACGTTATGCTAGCTACTAACTTTTATACCATCTAAAAAGTTATTATACCAGCTATACTAAACACGAGCAGATTTCCAATGTAAAACCGCCTAGTGTGGGCGGCGCCATTAGCCGTGATCGTGCATAGAGTGCGTCGTGAACCACCCAATACAAACAATCATGCGCACAACATTACTCTCATTCGCCTGGTAGGCACTGCATGCTTACATTTCTCCATCCTTTCATCTGCTCCCTCGGAATGCTTGTCGTAACGGCTTCTGATCACAGCAACACACAACTCCTGTATACATACGTTTTGACTGGGAAGCGGAAATGCGACTAAGTATCACGATATAAAGTTCACAACACACGACATTGTAGTTCAAGCAGCCAAAAGCAGGAACTTACCTTTATGGTGTAATTTATATCAGAAACAAGATCAGAGCGTAATATTGGTTCAGGTTCAGCACTAGACAGGACTACTTTTCACATGCACCAGACAACGCCACTACGCCTGCCGCCGGTTCAAACAGCCGGCGGGCAGTACCGACTTCGCTTCCACGGAGTGGAAGAGTGGACCGAACTTGTAGCAGACACGCGCCATTCCGGTTCAGTTGGCTCTAGGGGAGGCCCGCACGACTCCGGACTCAGGAAGTACGGATGCTGAGAGGGATGAAGCTGTGCATGGACATGTGCAACGCTGTGGTGCGTGTGATTGACTAGCTCAATGACCTGACCTGACCTGCCCTCGGGCGATGGCGATGATGAGTGCAGTGTCCGCTCTCCTCCGGTCACACCAACACGATCTCAACACCACTGCTGTATTGGCATCTTCACTTAGTTTCCCATAACGTGAGATGAACTCAGCTTCGCGCCACCCCGGGCAACGCCCGACTGCCACTCCTCGCCCGACACTGGGCGCGGCCGGCGTCACCCCAGTCCAGTGCCGCACCCCTTGAGCTCAGCTGATTGGCAAATTACACGTCAACACTCGCGCTGCCGCCATCTACAGGTGACAGTACAATGCCTGGTGTCCAACTGTGCCGATAGGTGTCAGTGCACTCGCACGGGGTTCGTAGCGCACGGTACTACAATGAGGTTATGCGTTCGATCCCGCACGCATCCGGTCAAACATGTTCTTGAATCCTGAGAGGTAGATCCCGGGATTCGATCCTCACTCCCCGGGATCCAGTTTAATATTGATCAGAACCCCGACTACGACTTAGGATCTATATTTGTGCTGGCAGGGGTTGATCAGAAACTCTCCGATCTGCAATCGTCCCATCTCCATTGCTGAGACCTTTATGGTAGAATCAAAATCCTAAAAGTATCCTGCTACGGAGAGTACTGTAAGATTCAAGTATTGAGCTCATTCGAAAAGATATTTTCCACCGTGTTTCAGACTGAAGTAATGCAGCTCGGATGGTATTCGTTCAACGAAGGACATCGTTACTGAGCATACAGTACTGCAGTTTGTGTTGGATAATTGATAGATGATCAACATAGATGTTGAAGGATGTTCGGGATGCTTGATTAAAACGACGACTTTGTCTAGCCAGTGGCTTCCGTGAATCCAGGCTCTGGCACGTGTTTGTCGACCGTTCTTCCGCGGTTCACGACAACACTTTACGTTGTCACAGAATATGTCTGTACATTAGATAGTTGGGTCAGGAGATAGTCGGGATAGCGATTAGGTCGCATAGTTGGGTCATTCCATGCAAACTCTGTCGGTACAAGTGCAATTTTACACACCACCATCCCAGATTTTCTGGAAACTGTGTCTGTGGGATTGTCTCATATCCTGAAAACGAATCTGCGGTTGAAAGATTCGTGCGTCCAACTATTCATCTGCAACGGTGACGTCAAAATATGACGTCACAACGCAACGGCCTTCGATAAAAGATATATCTCGGGAGCCGTAGCCCATATTTACAATTTGAAAACACCAGTGCGAGGTTATCGGGTGATCTTTGTTATGAGCATCTTAAACTTTTTGTTTGTAGAAAAAAATAGTTAGAAAAACATACATCTGTTATTAGACTAACAACCATAGGCCAATTTCACTAAAATCACAAGCTGTGTATTCACACCGAATTCGGTGTGAATACACAGTTGGTGCTGTTATTTGTAAAGATGGCATTTCACTAACATCACGAGCTAACAAATCTACCAAATCGAAAGTACATCGTTTGTTAGTCACAAACTGCACAGAAATGTGTGTTATTACATCGTCTGAATTTCACCAAGGTTGTCGGGTGTTCACAATCTTGGCAAATACACCGCTTGCGATAATACACGTTCTAGGCTGTGCGAATTTTGGTGGAGAGCAGTGGCAGTAAAGGAAACATGAATGAATTTGATTTGTTTTTCGAGGAGGCTCCGCCGCGGCGAGCAGCAAGGGTGTTCAAGCCTCTTAGCAACCTACACTCCGAGAGTGAAAACTACTTCAGATACCTATGTACCTAATCTTCATTGTCGGATGAAGAGGGACATTACAGGCTAGAACCAAACATCTGAATAGATGGCTATGTTTAGTTCTTCTCGTCAATTCAGGGGGCATGCCCCCCCCCCCAAGACAGGGGCGGATACAATGGGGACGCTGGGGGCATGTACCTCCGCCCCATGAAAAGTTGGCACCCCTCCGGCCGGGTAAATGCGCCCCTCCGGGAAGGCTAGAGTGCACCCTTCAAATATTTATGCCAGAGGCACCTCTCTGAGGAAAAGGTGTCCCCTGGAAGAAAAGGCTGCCCTCTGGGAAGGTCCGAGTACATAAACCTAGGTAGGTAGGTAAATAGGGCAGCTACTACCTGCCTAGAGCCCAGGGGCGTTTGTTGTTTTACACTTTTGAGGAGGCAAGTGCCCCCTCAATGTTGGCTTTGCCCCCCCCCCCCTACACTAATTTCAACTTTTAACATGGAACCCCGTGGAGTGTCCCCTCCAATCCATTTGGGCCTGCCCATTGCCTTCACGTATTTTGCCCCCACCCCATCCCCAAATAATGTTCAAAAATCAACACCCGTGCTAGAGCCTCTAGTTAGTTATTAGGGTTTTGGGCGCATCAACTGCATTGGTTATACTGCTAGAGCCTCTAGGACCCCAATGGCATTAGTACATATCTTGCTTAAGTAACATACCGGATTGAAGGTAGCTAAGGAGGCTTGTTCTTCGTGCATGCATACCTCCACTTGCATCAGTCATTCGGTAGGTCCTATGTAGGCGCCTACATACCCGCCACAGCCCACAACCAGCATAAACTGATCCACAAAACACGAAGGTCACTGTCATGTTGAATCACTCCATGCTGTCCTCAATAGCTTATGAAGCTGTGCTCACAAACACATACGCAAATCACTCACGCAAATTAAATTCAGTCACTTCATCCACCCCCATCATCACGGGCCAAGCATGGCGATACTACTGGTTTTCTGCTGTCTTTCCATTGTTGGCGCACGCGCAGCCTTGCATTTTTGCAATTCGGTCGTGATGCAAAATCCGTATTATTTGGGCTTGCCTGCCATCGGAACTCAGGGGTGGATCGATACATTTTATTGATTGAGGAACTATAAATTTAACTATCGATGTGGGGTAAGCCCTCGGATAACATGGTAAAAAATACGGGTACGGCCGGATACAGGGGCATTGGGGTGCATTCCTCCAGTGCTCCCACATGGGAGGTGGCTCTCCTCCGGCCGGGCAGAGGAGCCGCTCTGCAAAGGCTCTAATACCCCCCCCCCCCCAAACGAATTGTTCAGCCTTAGGCGCCCCTCGGTGGCTTCTGGCGGAGGTATCCCTCCAGGTGCTTTAGCAGAGGTGCCCTCCGTAGAAATGACACATCCCTCCAGACAATTGCCTTATGGAAATTCCTGTATCCGCCCCTGACGGTGGGGGGGGAATTGCCCAGGCAGTGGCGGAAGATACCATCACTCCATGTCGTCAAACAAAATAATGAATGGGGGAATGGGGCAGCTAGGATGAAATCGTGGTCCGAATCCGGTGATGTTTTGGACAATCGGTGGGTTGTGATGGGATGGGTAGTGGGTTCGTCGCTGTGTAGGAGGAGCGCAACTTTCCATTGGGGGCACATGCCCCCAGTGCCCCCTGTATCCGCTCCTGTATTGAGGATAATGAAGCATATACATTAGCAGGCCGAGAATCCAGGGAGGGATTCTTGGCCTGCTGGGATGTCAGCTGATTTTCCTATCAAGGGTTTATTGCATTGAAGGAAACTGTTTATAATGAATTATCATATTTTCTATCGTTCGGTCTGATGTATCTTAATTCTTTATTACATTGTTAATTCGTCAGAATTTCTTTCCTTAATCATTATTGTAAATAAATCATATTATGTTGTAATATCTGTGTTCTTTTTTTACTGAAAGGCATTGTAAAATCACACAGTTTGTAATACACTGGCAACATCCTGCCAGGATTACAATTTTTGTCATTACAGAGCAAAACCTTTGTGAAACTTGATTTAACACAGTTTGTGATTTGCATCACACTGTTTGTTAGCAAACTGTGTGAGTACAAAAACAATAGTGAAATTGGCCACATGTTGTTACAATAACACATTTGCTCCTAAAGTAACGAAGGTGTTATTAAAACTAACAACTTTGTTCTGAACATTATAAAACACCTGATCAAAACAGCAGCACCTTTGCTATTTTACACGATCCAAGATCAAGCCACCTCCACGAAGGGAGGCAACCTTTGGGGCCCAGGATTCGCTCATAGGTGTGAGGCTCTCGCCCCCGGGCGATATCCCGTAGAACAGCCACCAGGATGATTATGAAGACATTAACTTGATGATGACAGGTACGGTAGGCAACACTCTTGGATGTTCGGTTGGATGTCGTCAAAGTCTTTTTCAACAACGTTTAAGGCAGTTATTTATTGCATATCAATGCCGAAAGGTTTCAATTGACACGTTTCCTTGGTCACAATACAACCTGCATTGGCAAAGATATTACCTACCATTCAGCAAAGTAAATGCGATTCTTGTAAAATAGATTGACGATCAATCTCAGACATCCGTTC
>JAOTOM010001463.1:15000-55000 GCA_034440615.1 Ashinkailepas kermadecensis | reverse complement strand
GTTTATCTGTTCGTTTATCAGTTCGTGCCATCAGTGTTTATCCGTTCGTTTATCTGTTTGTGTCGTCAGTGTTTATCCGTTCGTTGATCTGTTTATGTCATCAGTGTTATCTGTTCGCTTGTCTGTTCCTGTTACCAGTAACCACAGCTGATGCCAATCCGAGAAGCAACGCTTACAGCTGTCTCACACTCTTCAGTCCACGGGGGCCGATACTCTTTCAAGCACCGCTGTTGCTCTCCGTCGCTCATTAGAGCCCCACCACCTGAGGTGAGTGTCGCCGCAGGTGCTCGTTGTCTGTCGTCATTTCTGTGGGTCGTCGAGGAAACACTGCTGCTTGTTAGCTGAAGGAGCCGGGCCCGCGAGACTGCGTATTTGTTTACGGCGTCTCGGGATGAATTTCCACGCCTCTATCGCCAACACATCAACTTGATGTTTAATGAAATCCTAAGTATCTGCAGCATCTAAGAACGACTTTCAAATTACGATCAGAATCACTTACGGCGCGACTGTTGAATATGCATGGAGCTGTGTTGCGATGACATTATGCACCGGGCGCCGGGGAGCTGAGGGAAGGGTGTAGTACGCTGGCGATTTCCGGCCTGAATGCGGTTCAGTCAGACTCACTTTGTGGCTTTCCGACCCAAGAATCTGAACCGAAGAACTGAAATAGGCACTGTGTTGGATGACATTGAAGCATCACTTCAAACGGAAACGTTTGCAACAATCCGATGTGATGCAGGCAAACCAAACAGGGGCACCAGACAGTGCGGGTTGCAGGTGTTAAACATGAAGATCATATTCCTGCGTTCGATTTGTGACGTCTTGATAGCATATGCTCATCACAAATTATCCTATTATATTATGCATATTAAGTTACACCCGAGAAGGGGAGGAGGGTTTGAATCGACTTCCACTGCACTTTTTTTAGAATTACAATCGCTGCTTCATAGTTTCCGGTGGCTGCGTTTTATTCCATTCCATGGTTGGTTGGTTATTTGAGTTTTAGGGCGCATCGACTCGGTTCGGTCATTTTATTCCATTCCACAACATTTGAACACAGACTAGCTATGGGGTACGATATTCTACAGAGATGCAATGTCCCTCTCAAAGATAAAGCAAAGGGAAGTCTGCAGGCCTCGTGCTGCTTGAAATATATTGTCAGATTCCACGACATATTTCTAGCTATAGAGCGCCAGGCATCTCAGTGTTCTATCACATGCAGTGCATACTAACTGTTTCTGGGGTTCTAGTCACTAGAACTTCAATCAACCTTTCGTGATCTAGTGATAATTGCAACCAGTTTTTGCGTGGCTTGGCATATAGCATTTAATTAAGTGGCAGATCGCTTTTTAGTACACAAGCAGGGACATGGGGTGCAAGAAGACATATATTGCTCAGTGCAGCTGTCTTGGATAACGGGACGTTCCAGAGATCGTTGCTGCAATTGGAAAATAATACCGTAAAATCAGTGCGGTAACGGAAAAACAATACCGTAAAAACATCACGGCGAAATAGCACAAGGAAACTGCCTTCTAGCTCAAGAGATATGAGTTAAGGCTTGAATGAGTTCCCAGTATGAGTGAAACACGTCCAGATTCAGTGGCATTACACATGTTGCGGCAGGTCACTGATGCCAAGACTACATACCATGATCATGTCACACATGACGGGGACAGGAAGATGACTGACTTCAGCCAGATGACGACTTCGGCTGTGATTGAACTTCATTCGTTCCACTAAACCATACGACCGAAGAACATACATAACTACATAGATAATAAGTGGAAGGCACCAGTTGTATGCCGACAGGGGTAAAAAATATGCAGAACCTTCTCCAAAGTACCAACATCAGTATCCGATATTTCTCCATTTCAAATATGTTGCCCAAAAGGCCAATAAGCAACACAAACGCTTTTGCATCGGTTCACACGACCGAATTCCAGGACCAAAAGTTGTCCATTTCAACTTTTTACCACACAAAAACGATGCCCGCTAAAAATTTGCACTCGGAAAATATCACCGAATTTTCGCAATGCCATATGTCAGCGGGTCATTGCGAGGACTACCCATTCGCCGTGGATTTCCTTTCGATATGTCCAAGCATATATGATACATTCATGATCTTCGGGAGAATTGGCATTGCTGTGGTGCTTGCTGCTTACAAGTGAAAACATAAAAACACCGACTTTGTAGGAAGTGGGTCTTACACAAGCACCACAGGAGGCTTGATCGTAACGACTTCTAAAACCGCATTCAGAACACGCTTTAAGAACAGGGAAATGTTACTTTCACTTGTTACTTTCAGTGAAATAAAACAATGCTCTTTGATGAATGGTGTTTTTTAAAATATATATTTCCCATCTCACAGCTAGGTCAAACAAACAAACTTACAGAAGCGTGCAGGTAACCAATCGCAGTTTGAGACAGTGACACAGGCAGGGGGGGTTCAAAGGGGTCAGTTGACCCCCTTCCTAGAAATTTTGGAAGGGTCCGCACTCAAAGGGGGGCCCGGTTTCAGCCAAGTGGGGCCCGGTCTGGATCAGGTGTGGGCCCGGTATGAGCCAGCAGGGGGTCCGGTCTGAGCCATATGGGGCCCTATCTGAGCCGGAAAGGGGCCTTGTCTGAGACAGCATTGTGGGAGTTGATTGTTTCTAACGAGTTAGGTACCTATGTGCAGACATACAACAGGGGAATGGGTATAAAACTGTGCATCATGCTCTATGTCAGGGGCCCCCACCCAGCTATTTTGTTGTTGGATTTTGCTCTCCATGCATCTATAGTTTCCGAATTTAGGAGTTCTTCTCACCTCACATGCCACTGGCATTGTCTGACATGTTATCAGCTGAAGAACTGGGAGGACATTGGGGAGGCCATGCCCCCCCAAAAAAGAATACAAATCGACGCCCCTGCCTCGGCCCCCCCCGAATCATTTTCATAAATCGAAACACCCCTGGATGGCTTCATGTAAAAAACAATATCAGTAAGAACCGTGGTAACTAGCTTAATAAACGCAAACCCCAAATGCACCCAAATATCGCACCCGACACACTATAAACGGAAACAAAACGGAACGGCGCCTAGCAGAAATAGATATACCCTTGGCGAAGTGACCTGGTATTTGCAAGTATTTACGTCACCATCGCCATTCGAACAAGGTTAAAGATTAAAAGGGCATTAGAAACCGCAAATAAGTTGAAAAATGCATTTTATCCGACTCTGAATGCGATGCTCTTTCACGTCAGAGGCCTAAATTTATCGAACGGATCGTCATAAGCGTGTTAAAAAGAGCCATAGTAAGAAAATAGGCGCTGCCAAGCCAGTACCTCCAGATCTCGAGTTTTTTGTCGGAAATTCGCATAACTGTGAGCCTTGCATTCATTTCATGAAATTGTACGAAGGTCGATTCTTAAATAGTGGAGAAGAGTCGCCCTATAAGAAAAAATTGCTCCAGTTTTCCTTCTTTTTTTTGCAAAAGTTCAAAAAGAACAATTGTTTTACTTATGATTTATTTTTTCAACAACCAGCAAAAAACATTCTAACATCGATTATCTTTAGTTTCTGAGTTTCCCTTTTGGAGAACACTTCTCCACGGTGGATAACTCACTTTGTGCATGCGAGTAGTGATGGGACTGGTTGAGCTGCCACTTTTGCTAACACGTAATCCGAATGGAACTGATGCGTTATAAAAAGCTTTATGACGGACAAATAAGGACTGAGGCGTTGCCAGTTCTACTTTGAAGTTGTCTCGTATCAGCTATGCTCTCGCGCATTGAATTCTCCATTTTCGTGGGCTTCCTCCATATCTTCTCCAAAGTGGACTTTGTGACTTTGTGGGTTTTTTGACCCCTGTATACCGAATCACCATGCATTGAATAAGGTCACTGGGTGTTCACTGATGACATGGTAATATTTACGCATTTGGGAGATTGCGTACGATATGAAGAGTGCAGGGCAGTATTTTTAAGTCCTCTGTTCGTTAACTGGCATATCCAAATGCTCGATATTGTTCTGTATGGCAATGTTCACGGTCGGTTAAAGTGCGACTTGGCGTTTGGCGGCCTAAAAGCGGTAAGCGCTTTAGTATTTACATTTACAGTTGCCAGTTCCATTTTGAAACAAGACCTTAGTCCATCAACCTCACCTCAAATTTATTCTCTAACTTTTAGCCACCGATGCTCATCTACTGATCACTAACTTCTCGACAGCTACCTACCATTGCGGAGGTCTTCTCGAGACTCATGCCCTTATCGCGAACCTTCCAGCATCCTCCCCATTACGGACCTCCCAACAATCCTCCCCTGCTTATGGATCACAACACTCCTTCCCTGATCGCGGACCTCCCAGCATCCTCCTCAGTACGGAGCTCCCAACAATCCTCCCTTGATCACGGATCACTCAACATTCCACCCCTGATCGCGGATCTCCCAGCGGATCTGGCCCCGGACCCTTCCCTGATCACGATCACCCGACACTCTTCCCCTGACCGCGGCACTCCGAACACCCCTGGTCCCGGACCCTTCGATCCTCCCTCTACTGATCACGGACCACCCGACACTCCTCCTCTGATCGCGGACCTGTCAGCGTTCTCTGATCGCGGACTTGCCGACACTTCTCCTCTGATCACGGACCTGTCAGCGTCCTCTGATCGCGGACCTGTCAGCATCCTCTGATCGCGGACCTGTCAGCGTCCTCTGATCGCGGACCTGCCGACACTTCTCCTCTGATCACGGACCTGCCCGCATCCTCTGATCGCGGACCTGTCAGCGTCCTCTGATCGCGGACCTGTCAGCATCCTCTGATCGCGGACCTGTCAGCGTCCTCTGATCGCGGACTTGCCGACACTTCTCCTCTGATCGCGGACCTGTCAGCGTCCTATGATCGCGGACTTGCCGACACTTCTCCTCTGATCACGGACCTGTCAGCGTCCTCTGATCGAGGACTTGCCGACACTTCTCCTCTGATCACGGACCTGCCCGCATCCTCTGATCGCGGACCTGTCAGCGTCCTCTGATCGCGGACTTGCCGACACTTCTCCTCTGATCACGGACCTGTCAGCGTCCTCTGATCGCGGACCTGTCAGCGTCCTCTGATCGCGGACTTGCCGACACTTCTCCTCTGATCACGGACCTGCCCGCATCCTCTGATCGCGGACCTGTCAGCATCCTCTGATCGCGGACCTGCCAACACTCCTCCCCCTGTCGCGAACCTCGGGGCAGTCGTTCGACGACATCCCGACAGCCAGCCGTCGTTAGTGTCGTCGTAAAGCGATGCTGGCTCGCATCCGCCGCCCGCGCAACTGCCGGCCGCCGCTCCGTATTGTTTATATCCGGCCGTAAATAGCGGTGCGAGCATGTCCGTTCGCAGTCATGATTGGCCCACCCACTGGCCGTGGTGCGTCAGATATCGGGGCCCGCTGCCCCGCTTCCGTCCACCATCGACCGTGGGAATTTATCTGGCTGGGGGTGGCCGGGGAGACAAAGCCCGGCTAATGGGCTGGCTCGATCAGCGGCGATTGAATCCGTGTCTCGTGGTGAGAACTGGCGGCGGAGCGGAGCAATGTGCAACAACGACGCAACCCTTGTGTAGGTGCGTAATGGTGCGGTGCGTCAGAACTCGGCCGCTGCTATGTCACGCCTGTGTGGTCTCGTTTGTTATTCGGAGGGGCTCTAGGGATATTGCGGCGTCGTTAATTTCCCATGATGTAGATGAATGTCGAAGACGTGTCCAACTTCGGGTTGATGCATCATGGACTCACCTGTTGCCACGTGAACTCACTGACACAGCCGGTTCGGCATGACCTGACCGCCGCGCTTTTGAAACCTTCAGAACTTTGTTGTTGCATCGTTGTGAAGTCAGCGTTTCAAGTTCTAGCCTGAACTCAGAATCAGACCCTGGTCTGGCACTTATTTGTTGCAGCTTGATCTCAATATTCTGCTTGTGGTGTGCGAATTTTCTCGTTCCAAGAAAGTTTCATGGCGGAAATTAGCCTTGGCCGGTCCAGCCACCACTGGCTAAGGGCCAGCCAGCCAGCTACCGGTCACGTGGTTATGTAGTCATGACACACGACCTGCGTGCCCCGAGGCGGGACCACTGCGTGGCTGGTGTCAGTTCGACGGAAGGTGCCGCGCTGAACTGTTGCACGTGGCAGACGCCGAACGGGAAGGATGTCCGAGGAAAAAGAGCCGTTAATTCGATAATTCGGCATTGTGTATTCAAGTGATGCGTACACTATGTTCGACAGAGCAGCCCAATTGCGATAAGATTGCAGCCAATTTCAGCTAAAGCCAACGATTTCTTCTTCTGCAATGCACATATGCCGAAATGCAAGGCACTGTTTCCACACTCTCGATCCTTCTCCAAATATCGAGCACGTGTCAGAAATCACCGTGGCAAGTCGTCGGAACAGCTGTGATTTAAGACCGACATTCCTGTACGTTGGATAACATTTGACGCAGTAAGGTGCGTGCCTTTACGAGCTGCCAGGAGAGTGCAGCTCGGTCGGCCCACAAGATCCCTGTCGCGGCATGATCCCGGATCTGTGCCGGGGGTACGGGAGCTCCAGAGTCATTCTGTTGCTTTCGCTCGCCCAGCGCCCCTAAGGACGCCTCATGCTGCACTGTAGACACCTTGCGACAACGTTCTCCCCAGCCAGCGAAATTACGGCCTCGTTCACCGCTAAGGGTGCTGTCATTGAATTATATACAACCAGCATAAGGTGCGGACATAGGGTGCTGGACGAGCCAGGGCAACTGATGCAGGATATAAGAATTAAGCATTGGGACATAACACAATACATGTATTTAAAAAGGATGTACTGTCGCCAAAGAAGTCATTGGATACGTGGTATGTGTGCTTGTGCACTCTCAGTTCTCACTGCTTGTTCCCAATGCACTTAAGGTCACGGTCTCTCTATATTCACTATGCACGGTCTGGCTACACACGCCGTTGGCTAGAGCCCTGCTCTGACGCGACTGACCCTTCCCCGGGAACAGTCGGGAGTGGGGCGCGTGTCCGTGGACGTCTGGGGCACCATAACCATAAACGACGGTCCGTGGTCGACACACGTGCGACACACGCACAACACCTCCCCTCCAAATTCACGGTCAGGCCAATGCCAAGTTCCAGACTATGCTGTGCACCAACTACTGCTCCACCTTCCCACCTCCCGTCTGAGTCGACGACACGCAGGCGGCGCTGTGGGCTGTGGGCTGTGGGCTGTGGGCTGTGGGCTGTGGGCTGTGGGCTCTTAGACTACCGTCACAGCTTGGGCTACAACACCAGCGTCACACAATATGCACATTGCACCGGTGAGTGCGGGAATGCTAGCTGTAAAAGGAAAGGCTGGGGTCGATTTGGAGGCGAGCGGGGGTAGCGCCTGCCGCTGCGGCGGGGACCCGGACGGGTCGGCGGGTGTGGGGCGGTGACCGGAGGTCGGTCAGTTGTCCGCAAAGCAAATAGTGCCCGGTGGAGGAGTCGGCGCGGCCGGCGCTGTGAACGCGGACACGAGCGGGCGGACACGGCGGCTGGGTGGACACGGCGCTGTGCACGCGGACACGAGCGGGCGGAACGGACGCAGGAAGCGACGGTTGCGCCAATAGATGCGGCACTGGGGAGCTTCACTAGGAAGTCGCGCCGTCGACCTACATGTACGATAGTGCCTCCTCGGTCCCATAATCCGACCGATGGGTTCTGGAGGGGGACGTGGACTTCAGCGCGTAGGATGGTCAGCGGCATAGCCGCGCAATCATGGCGGTCACGGGCCGCCTGCCGGAGCGAGTCGGGGCGTCAGTCCAGTGGCTCGCGTTGCCGGCGAGGCAGCCGCTCACGGCATGCTTTGCAGAAGCCGGCGGCGGCGGCAACATCGTGGTCGATGCCGGCCCAGTATACAGACTGGCGTGCGCGGCGCTGAGTACGTTCGAGTCCTTGATGCCTGTTGTGCAGGCGCTGCAGGGTCTCTGCCCTGAGACTTCTGGGGATGACCAGGCGAGGGCCACATACTAGGACGCCGTCGTCAACGACCAGACGATCCCGCACGCCCCAGTATGGCCTCATGGTAGCGGGCAGATCACGTCTCTGATCAGGGAAGCCGTTTGTCGCGGCCTCGCACAAGGCCACGTACTCGGCGTCGGCGCGGACGCGGATCAGCGTGACATTCTCGATGAGAGACACTCGGGGTCCTTCTGGATCCAGCTGGGTCACAGAGCGCACGACGAGGCTGTGGAGCTGATGATTCACGTCATCTTCAGCTTCCTCGTCGTCTGGTGTGGGGTCACGCACAGGGCTCTGGAGAGAGCGTCTGGGATGCGGTGCTGTTTGCCATACTACTAGATTGTGGTGAAGTTGTACACCAGGAGCTTCATGCGGACGGACGCAGCCGGGGATTGTCGATCTCCGGCAGATATTTATGGTTGAGGGTGGGCACCAGCGGACGGTGGTCGGTGAGGACGTCGAAAGACGGGAGGCCTGCCAAAAACAGGTGGCACTTGCGTACGGCCCAGCTCACAGCGAGGAGCTCCAGCTCGATGACGGCGCATCGTGATTCCGTAGCCGACAGGAATCGGAAGCCGCATTGCACCAGCCGCCACTGTTCGTCGTGACGCTGGAGAAGGGCGCACCCAAGGCCGCGCAACCGAGAGGCGTCGGTCTGCACGGTGGTGGGTCGTCGCCGGTCGAAGCACGCGAGCACTGGAGGCGAAATGAGCGTCCTTTTCACCGCTTCGAAGGCATGTGCGTGAGCCTCGGTCCATACCTGCATGTTCTGGGGTCGCAGCAGGTCGCGCAGCGGCTCGGCCGCCAGCGTAGCGTCAGACGAGAAGGCACCAGTTGGTTGACTGGTCCCATGAAACTGCGCAACTGACAGGAGTCATCTAATGGCACAAAACATAGGGGCTACGGTGAAATATGTGCAGCCAAAACATTCTAGGCCATGGACAACCAGTATGGCACACCTATTCGAGACCAGCGAAGATGTACAACACGTGTCGAGCTTGGGAACGGCTCCCTGACGTGTGTAAACTTGTCCTTTCAATGACCAACTGTTTATACTGCTGACACACTTCTAAACATCTCCTGTACGACATTGACCTGCTCTGGTGGCCATCGAGCAATGCAGCACTTATTTTATTTTCCATCTCTCACACCTCCAAGTTGGTTTATCACAGTGTGAGGAAGAAGCGCTACCTCTATCCAAGAGTTGCAGATTTCGGGCAGACAAGAATGGGTCCAAAAGGGACAAAGATTACGAGCTGCTTTGCGCACCAAGTCATGGTTATCACCGAGCGGCAAAAAGCGGTGTCAAACAAGTGACAATTCTGTTCGGTTAAAATACTTCGGGAAGCAGGCCTTTCGTCGCAGAATTCCTCATGGCAATTCAGAGTAATACAGCACTAACGTAAGTCGCTCAGCATCACATATCAAATCGATCAATGCAAAGCCGTGTCTCAACCGACGCGCATCGGAATTGGCTCAGTTATGGTTACTTCGCGCCACGGCCGAGTTCTCCATACCTTCCGCTGCCAGTGTTCCGAGTATCATCAGAGCCAATCCCGTCGTGGTATGGTGGACATTGTTGTATTGCTGTGGACATTGTTGTATTGCTGTGGCATGCGACTGAAGTTGGCATAGCCCCTCGTCGCCAGGCCTGGACCTCTGACAGGTCTCAGGTATCAGGCCTGCCACAGCATATTCAAAGACAAGCGCCCACAAACGCACAAATTAGCGTAAACATCAGGAGTACAGCATTATGTAATTACGAAGTGCCTGAAGTGGGCCTGCTTGAGGAAAATTGAGGCAGGTGCTATTCAGATGCAGTCGGCAGCTAATAAAATTCCACAGAACGCTGGTATCAAGGGCCGTCTTGACGCAGTGGGTCCACTTTTCTGCTGCTAATTGCCATTTCATAATGCAGTTGAAAATTCTACATCATTGGGAACTTTTATCAGCACCTTAGCCTTCCTTGATATGGCTGTAAACCAAGCAAAATGTGAGGTTTTCCCCATTGCACGTTGCAACCAGCGGATTCCTCAGTGATGTGAAGTCTTCAAGTATGACGTTGAAGCTACGCTCCGTCCGACGTCTGGACAGAAAGCCGTGGGGTTCAAGTGGTGCAGCACACAAATCCGCTTTACGCATGGCTTGCAGTCAGCAAAATGAAGATTTTGCTTGTTGTTGATGTGGGTGTGTGGGGCTGAGTGGAGAGGGGATGGCGATCCCGTGGACAGTATTTCGATGTGAGGAGTGCCGAACTAAATCTAGGTCCTTCACATATCGATCTTCATTGTGCTTTCTATGCGAAACAGGACATGACCAAAAATGGCGAAGCATAGAAGCTACCTCGGCCCGTATGATCGTGAAAGATTGTAATCCTCGCTTGATATGGGGAGGGGGGTGCGGGTCAAATTGGGACTGCCTTCCTTTTTTTTTGTTTTCAGATCTAGCGGAGGAAATAACGAGGATGAAGAGGAAAACAACGAGTTGAGAACGCTTTGTTTAACTTCGGCATAGCTGCGTTTGTGTGAATAGGACAAGGTCCCTGAACATGTCGTTTGTTTGTCACGTGTTATCTCAGAGTAATGACCTCGTATTCAAAGGTTTGCCAATACACATATTTGGTCACATTCTTCAAAGTCCGTGAAACGCTCAACGTCACACCTCTTGTGGGACTAGTTCAGGCTTGCCTGTCAATACACCATACACTCTAGATTCAGATATAATAGGGGTTGCACTTGGCACCAAGATGGCGTGATCTCTTTGTAATCTTGACAGTGTACTGCGCACTGTTCTCATACGTTAAAACACATTGCTCCAATTGTATCGGGAAGTGTTTGGGTAGGAAAGGGCTCCTCAGGCACGCACGATATGCTAATTCGAACATCATGAATAGACAAGGCTAACCCTGGATAAAAATCGATGACCTACTTACTGGTTCTCGAAGCCACATTTGTAGGGCAGCAAACGAACTATCTTGGCTTGCTGGCTGGCCAGCAAGCCAAGATGATGGCTTGCTGACGATGACGATGATGATGACAGATGAAAATGTCTCGCTCCGGTGTCCAGACATTCTCCTGGACATGCTGAACAACGACCACAGCAACAAGCCTTTTTGGGCGAAAAAAGTAGGCAACAGCATAGTGCGGGTGGGTGCTGTTGCAGAAGCATACAGCCCATTACGAGGTGCACACCACCCCGTGATAGTTCGTGTAGGGCAGTTGCTGGCCGATGGGGTGAGCAGATAGCGTCACCACTCAGCAGTACGGATCTGATTGATGTCTGCGAGCATTCCAACTCGCCTTGATTCTCGAGCGAGGTGACGACTCTTGAGAACGAACGCTTGAAGAAGTGTGTCTCCTCTGTAGCGTGCGGATGGGCTGGTGTTTGTTCCGTGCAACGATATTCTGGCGGTGTGTCTGCAAGTAGAAAGATGTAGATGTAGGCGTTCAGTAGAGACGCCTTGAAAGAGGTGTCTACTGCAGGTGCAGTGTACAATCACGGACAAATTAATGCCTTGAGTGTGACAAATGAGTGCTCCTGATCCTCAATAATATCCAGGATCGGGCACCGCTTGAATTAGGCATTGGTGTGCATGCAATTTTGACAGGCCCAGTTGAATTCGCGAATGCACGATGTTTCCAAATTTTTAGCCGTAATGACAGGCACCAAGATGGACGTGGTGTTCCGAACAGGTGCGCACGACCAGTCTCAGATTGTTTGTTGATGCCTGGAAGCGGGTGGATTGCGAGAGCCAGTTTCATGTGCGAGCTGTGTCGGGGGTGAAAGATCTTTTGGAAAGAATTAGCGTTTCTTGGCAGCCTTCCGATGTCAACGTGTCGTATCCGAGGTGTTGTCTGACGTGATCTGGGGTTGGGAGGTGGGCATGTTGTAGTTGTCTGCAGAGTACTAGGTTCCGAATTTGCGGCCTGGTTCTAAGTCTGTCGCAGCCAAATTCATTTATCAGTTTGCCTTTTGGGTTTGTAAAGAGTGCACCTGCTGCGAGTCGGTCTGAGCGATTCTGTAGTCTATCTAGTCATTGCCAGTCATGTATTGTCAAGTGTCCGTCAGATGTGACACCACAGTACTCGAAGTGTGATCTGATGTACGGTATATCGATCTTTTCAAGTACTCACCTAGGCAATAGATGAGTTACGATGTACAAAGGACTAAATGCTGTGTTTACGTTGTGAATTATTTCATTCATGGTGGTGAAGGCGACGGTCTTTTGGAGTGTGAGGTCAAGATGCTTATGCACTTCGGTTGCTGGAATGACATCTCCTGCAAGAGTTAATCTGAGGCAAAGTGTTCCATTCTGTTCGTATATGTTTGGCAGACGACTTTTGGATAAGCTGAACGTCATTATCCTTGTTTGTCGCATTCGCCAATTATGTTTAGGTCGGTATGAACAGATGTTTTGACATCTGCATGCTTCGCGCTCTGTGTGAGGTAGACATACCTCACACATCTCAATATATAGAGATGTTTTGGTGGCGTAAAATATGTGTGTGTCGTCTTGTCAGCAAGTCCGTCGTTATATAAAAGTGCTAGAAATGCTCCTATCATGGAGCCCTGTGAACAACCGGTGTTGAACGTTTGCATCATGGAACGTGCGTCACCTGCCTCTACTCTGTGTCATCTGTCAGTCGGGTATGATGGAACATGCATCACATGCCTTACTCTGTGTCGTCTGTCATTCAGGTATGTTGGAGCATGCGTCACCTGCCCTCACTCTGAGCCGTCTGTCAGTCAGGTATGATGGAGCATGCGTCACCTGCCTCACTCTGAGCCGTCTGTCAGTCAGGTATGATTTTAGCCAGTCGAGTGTCGAGTCGGTGATATTGAAGCTGTGCTTGCTCTTGTGTAATAGTTCCGAGTGCCATACATTGTCAAAACATTTTGCCACTTCAAGATACGCAGACGTCAACTCATGCCCCTTCTCAAGTGCCTTGTGCAGCGTGTTTGTCATGTAAGTCAGTTGTAGAGGAGTGCTCTGGTGTGGCCCGTGCCCACTTTGCTGGTCTCAAAGGAAGTTATTTGTGGTTAGATGTTCACATGGGTGTTGTTTTGTATATTCTTGAAAGAGCAAGTGCCTCCTCAATGTTGGCTTTGCCCCCCCCCAATAATTTCAACTTTTAATTAACGTTTAACCGTATGGAGTGTGCCCCCCCCAATTCATTTGAACCTGCCCATTGCCTCCATGTTTTGTGTCCCTCGGAATAATTTCCAAAACTCAACACCCCTGGATGTTCATATATATATATATATATATATATAATATATATATATATATATATATATATATATATATATATATATATATATATATATATATATATATATATATATATATATATATATGTATATATATATATTATTGAATACACATTTCTATAATATTTTGAACACACAGTGAAGCAAACAAAAGGGGAAAACATTTGAGAAGCTCTTTAGTTGGTACCAATATATTTTGTGGTTTGAAGGGTTCTGACATCTCAATGATTGCTGAGCATCTGGAACATTAACCCCTTTGACCTGATCTAGTAGGCAACCTGCGTGACCCATCTCGCAGGTTGGCTCAACAACGCTTTTCTTTAAAAAAAAATGTTTTCTTCTGAAAATACAGTTCAAACCCTACTTCAGGATCAACAACAACAAATCACGCAGGAAGCTTCGTCCATTCTGACCCTCCCATAGGAAATGCCTGGGTGCACCCCTGCATGTAGCGATATCGACACCCGGACCCGTACTTTCCAGGTCTCCAAGACGAAAAACGGCGTTCCAACCAGCCCTCCTTCGGCCTTTGGTGAGCACCTTTTCTTTAGACAAGCATGGACTGGTCTGTAGATCTGCTGAGGTGTGTTCATGACGGAGACTTTGGGCGCTTCGATAACTCCAAGACATTAATACAAATTTGCAGATGCACACAACGCGGCAGAATTACCGCCAATCCATGTCCAAACAATGGCAACACACCTGACGATGACCACAGAAGCAACTGGCCGAAGCACTATGTTCTATGTGGCGTAATTGACGAGGACATTAGTCCGATAATTACTCAACTCGCATGTGATAATATTTTGTCACTAAAATTTCGACAAATGAGCCGTTCTTCGCACGGAAAGCAATCCAGGACATGCAAAATAAGCTAGTCGATTTTGGCAAAACAACTATTGCCAGAGAAAGTACATGGGAACCTACCATTTAATTTTCCACGAAGACAGGCACGCAACCCGGACATTTTTTTCTGGGCGAGGGGCAAGCTTGATCGTATCCAACTGGCTTCCTGGATCCTCCAGCTGACTTAGTGAAATGTTTTCTTGGGGCTAGGCTGAAGGATAATAGTTGCTATTAATTTTCCCACCCTATTTTCCCCTGGGAGATGCTCACCTTTTGTCACATGTATCAAATGATGCTTGCTCCCAATGATGTTTGCTCCCAAAAGCTTCACATAGGCAGGACGTGGCACAGGGAGCAGCTACGCTTAGCTGCCCCACTGCACATGTGCATTTTATGCATCTGCATATTTCAGTCTAACAATAAAACCTTGCTGCAACATGCGTTTATAACTGCGAGTAGCGTAAAATGCAGACCTACAAAGCCGAAATCGGCCATCTGCCCATGCCGCCAAAGTCTAGCCGGGGTGGACTCGTGTGGTGTTGTGGGCGGTGACGGTGACAGGTCGGTGGAGATCCCACCGCCTGCCGTCGCGAGTTACACGTGACCGATGTTTACCATGTCCTGACGCGAGGCAGACCGCCCGGCCGGCGCCGCCGCCGCCTCCTCAAGACGTCGTCAGCTGGCAGCATTCTCATTACCCGGACCGCCCTCTCGCGCGCAACACTTGTAATTAGATAAATTGGCCCGGGGATCGCGCCGAAGTTTCGTCAAAAATAGCCGCGCTGGCCCCGACCGGAGCCGCGGCCGGTTCATATATTCATAGCGGCAGAAGATGGCCGCCGCCGGCCGCCGGCAATCTAATTACTACCTGAACATCGCGAGAGCCCTGCCCAACATATGCAGCACGTGCGCTGCAGTAGGTAGCGAGCAATTTCTCGTGACCGCACCACTGCACCAGTTGGCTCGGTAGCGTCCCGCCGATTAATGCCAAACTAGCCAAGCTCGGTGTACTCTCGCCACAGCAGTTAAAACAAACAAAAAATTGTTGCGGAGACACATGGGTGTGTGCTGGTGCTTTCGAACTCGGTTACCCGTGTGCAAGTGCGTGTGTGCGTGTGTGAAGGGGAAGTGCTTAAGGTGGTACACAGGACTCCATGCATTCCGCCAGTGGGACGGGGTGGGGTAGGAAGAGTGGGAGAAATTCGAATATTTCCCCATTTATTTAATTCTTTAAAAAAATCAAAACTAAGCGTTTGGGGTTGTATGGAAAAACAACCAAAAATTTCGCACTGCAATTATCATGCCGTGTGGGAGACCTTGAACATGTCCGTGAGTGCGAAGGATCGTACATACCTATATTTATTTGGAGTGAACATTGGTCTAGGACTGAGGAACATTGGTCTAGGACTGAGGAACATTGGTCTAGGACTCAGCGTAGGTCTAGGACTGAGGAGTTCTTAGTTAAACATGAATGCATCTAAATTCCACACTCAGAGAATCTGCCCCGACAGCCGGCCCTGAATGTTTATTGCACCGCTGTGTTGGGGACGGTAACAGGTGGAAATCCTGCAGCAAGCAATCCTGCCCAGTAGTCACTATCGGACTCAGACGACAAAGCAAGCAAGCACTTCAGTTTAAAGGCCGAACACTAACACATTATGAACACCAAGCAAAACACATGCTGATCTCACAGCATGAGGCTATCGGTGTTTTGAACCTACGTCGATGCTCTAGGATAAGCAACGTGACCAAAACTGTTTTTCAATATATAATGCCTGCAAGAAGATGGCACTCTCAACCCCTGCATTTGGATTCACAGCTCCCCGCGTTTGCTCTGTCACATTCAGATCCCAATGTTTGCTCTATCCCATTCAGATCCCAATGTTTGTTCTATCCCATTCAGATCCCAATGTTTGCTCTCTATCCCATTCAGATCCCAATGTTTGTTCTATCCCATTCAGATCCCAATGTTTGCTCTCTATCCCATTCCGATCCCAATGTTTCGTCTATTCCTATGATCACTTCACGGTTTTGCAAGCTACATAAAGCTTGGATACTAGACATTTGCTTGCATTCCAAAACTTTCAACCAAAAATAACAGTTCATGGCGTCGGCAATTGCTAAGAGGGGCGCCTGTGAATGCGGCAGTTGTGAACCCTGCGACATGACCTACCGGCCGGGACGTACCCCTCCCCCACCCCGCTCATGGTGACCTGAGCCGCCGCTGCGTGTAACTATTGTGACCCCTACAACATGACCTACTGGCTGGGACGTGCTCCGCCCCCAGCTCATCGCCAGTCAGGTCTCGGCCGGCCGTCGGCAGTAATGCGAGTAATCCCTCACCGCCCACCCTCTCGCTCACCGCTCCCATGACCCTACAGTAGCACCTGCCCGCAATGTTGAAAGACGTGTGGGCACAGGACGCGCACAAACAGCCCCGTGGCCGGCCTTCGTGGATATTCTCTCGATCATCATCACAAGCGATGTGCATTCGTTACGCTCCGACTCACCAACAGAAATGGAAATAGCATCACGCTAGTCGTCGTCCTAGTCTCCATGCGCTTGCAGCACTAGACAGTGTTCAAACGCGGCCCCGGTTGCAGAGACATTGCTTTGCCACTGAGCAGTTTCAGCCCTCCGCCCCCTCCGCCTTTCCACCCTCCGCTGATAAACTGTACGCAGCTGTTGCGCCGACAACACACGGCCAAATTAAAATGTGCCGTTAATTGAGAGACGGATTATGAAAAAAGGCTCTGCGTAATCTGCGAGTGACACGGCCAAGACGTGCAAGTGGAGCGAAAAAAATTCCAGAGAAAGAGATAAGCAAAGGCAAGAAGAGACAGAGAGAGAGAGAGAGAGAGAGAGAGAGACAAAAAAAGATGGAAAGATGGAGAGATTGAGAGATGGAGCTGAAGATGAAGATGAAGATGAAGATGAAGATGAAGATGAAGATGAAGATGAAGATGAAGATGAAGATGAAGATGAAGATGAAGATGAAGATGAAGATGAAGATGAAGATGGAGGTGAAGATGAAGATGAAGATGAAGATGAAGATGAAGATGAAGATGGAGATGAAGATGGAGATGGAGATGGAGGGGGAGGTGGAGGTGGAGGTGGAGGTGGAGGTGGAGGTGGAGATGGAGATGGAGATGGAGATGGAGATGGAGATGGAGATGGAGATGGAGATGGAGATGGAGATGGAGATGGAGATGGAGATGTAGATGTAGATGGAGATGGAGATGGAGATCGAGATGGAGATGGAAGCTGCTACTGTTATATTACGAGATAGTTACCCTCCGAATTCTTGGTTGCTGCACATATCAAAACTGGGCTCACCATTTGCAAGCCCGTCCATCCAACCGTTGCACCACGGAAGAAAACGTGCAATTGCAAATTTCCATCCGTGAATAGGTCCATTGTTTCCAAGCAACGCTCACGGTCATCATCGATATCTTGTTAAATGTCGAAAACATTGGCAGACCCATCTGTAGCACATCCTGTGACCGGTTCACACCCACGGTCCAGAATCGCGCGCGACATTGCGTAAGAGACGGTGCCCAGCCAGGGGCGTGCTGGCCGGAGCTGGTCAGTTGGGGTTTGTTTGCGAATTCGTTAGGCTGCGCCATTACGAGACGTCGGGGTGGCGGCAAAACGTGACAAATCTGCCGGCGGCTCGTCCACTCCAGGGGAAATCCTGTCGACGCGTCTGGGCCGGGCGGGAAGGCCCCAGCTCGCGCTGTTTAATAGGGGATCGAATCGAACACCGAGCCAGCACCAGATTCGACCAGAAGGGGGCACGGTTTCTAAAATGCACTGGGAGGTGTGCAAATGGTGACTACAGAAACCCTAGAAGTTTGCCCAACCGCTGTGCAGTGCACACTTGCATCCCAACGTCATTAGTTGCAAGGGGATAATTAATGTGACTACATCAACTTAACAATCATGGGCGTAGTTTTCCATTGAGAATTAGAGGAAATGTCCTCAAAAACTTCGTGCTTTCTAAGTGATTGGTGTGACCACATCAACCTAACGATCATGGGTGCAGTTTGCCATTGAGAATCTGAGGCCATTTCAACAAAGCAAAACTTGATGATTTCTATGATTGGGTTCCTGGTGTTGCATGTGCGGAAGCCGATGTCACCAGCACGGTGACAGGCTGTTTAAATTCAACCAAGAAGAAGAAGAAACATGTGCGGAAGTTACGTACCAATGGATTTGGTCATATAGTTTGCTAAGCAGGTGAAGAAACACATAGTTTGCTAGGTGCGTTCTTAAGATGCATGAATCCGGCAACACCTACGTTGTCTGCACATGACAACATGACAATTAATTAAGATCGTTGGAAATGACGATGTTCCCAACGACACCACACGCGAGACCCGACGTGAGCAAACCAACACGTCTGCAGACACCGTCTGCACGCGAGGCAGACTCTCACTCAACACCGAGCCCACCGCAAGCTTCCGTTGTTCTCGTGCGGGTCACGCGCCACGCTCCGATAAATCTCCCATTACGGCCTGAAGACAATGTAATTTGACAGATGTGCGGCCAGGCCTACCCCAATGAAACACAGAGTGGGCAGATCGGTGGCATACGCCATCGAATCGGCTGGGGGTGGGGGTGGGGTGGGGGTGGGGGGTGGGGGGGGGGGTGAGACCCGTGCGCGGGCACCAACCAACATTTCCCAGACAGCCAGCACGAACATGCGCAAAAAGGCTTTCATTACGCTTCCAGTGAGTGAAAGCGGTGATGCCACGCCACCACCGGCAAGGAGCAGCAAGAAGTGCGCTGGTGTTATTCAGGTTCCAGGCACAAGTTCATTGCCTTGTGCCAGACAACGCTGTAAATAAGCGCCAGTAAGTTATAAGGTAGGCGCATCAAAGGTGCTTGATACGTCACCAACACGACTTGCGCACTCAGGAAGCACCCTGTTCAGGAGCGCAGTTATGTTTAAACCAGGAGCACTGAAGCTGAAGAAGGGAAATTCTCCGAGGGAATTGGAGACTTTCACATGAACCGTGCATACAGAAGAAGTTGAGCATGGCAAGTTATACTGTGTCCTGTCGATTAGTGTTGTGAGGAGTGCAATGGCGGTGTGTTTCTCGACTGAAAGGGGAGCTGAACAGCAGCTAAGGACGGCTGACGTTGCTATTGGTAATCTATCATTACTATCCTCAGACTATCTTTCGATCTAAGCACCAACACTGTCCTAAGGTCGGGTGACTAAAATGCCGTTCCTGGACTGTTTGCTCACCGTGACCGAAGCAGCAGCGCAAAATACCCTTCAGCCGACCCCCGGGCGGTTTGTGCCCCAGCCCTTCAGCCGACACCTCGGGCGATTTGTTCCCAACCCTTCAGCCGGCACCTGGGCGGTTTGTGCCCAGCCTTTCAGCCAACCCCTGGGCGGTTTGTGGCCAAGCCCTTCAGCCAACCCCTGGGCGGTTTGTGCCCCAGTCCTTCAGCCGACCCCCGGGCGGTTTGTTCCCAGTCCTTCAGCCGACCCCCGGGCGGTTTGTCCCCAGCCCTTCAGCCGACCCCTGGGCGGTTTGTCCCCAGCCCTTCGGTTGGTTATTTGGGCTTACGGGCGCATCGACTGCGTTGGTCATACTCCCCAGCCCTTCAGCCGACCCCCGGGCGGCCTTCAGCCGACCCCCGGGTGGTTTGTCCCCAGCCCTTCAGCTGGCACCTGGGCGATTTGTGCCCCGGCCCTTCAGCCGGCACCTATTGCGCCCGAACGCCCTCGGGCCTGTGCTGCCTCAGACCGCCGGCTTCTCGCCGCCGGCTTCTCGCAGACGCAGTGGCAGACCGTGTCTTAGCCTCGCCGGTCCGCTCGCCCAGCCTGCTGGCGTCGCCGCCGGCCGACCTGGACGGCCGCCGAGCCGGATGCCGAATCTGGTCGCGGTGCCGGTCGCCGGTGGACTGGCGCTGGCTGAGGCCCAGCCAGGAGGCCCGCTGGCCGGCATGCTGTCCAACATGAGCTCGCTCTGCCGGAGTGAGTACACGCTCGCCAGCCGGGTGCCGAGCTGCACGACGCCGAGCTGCGCGACTGCTGCCCTGCAACTGAGTGCGGGTCCTGTGATGAATATCACATCCTAGGTCAGTGACAACAGCAACACATACTTATAAATACATGCATGTGGCAGCACGATTGAGCCTGAGCGTCATACCAACTTTTGTCATATGAACTTTATCCCATACCAACTTTATTTCATACGAAGTTGTTGTTCCTCCGAACTTCATTCCATACGTAGTTCATCCAGGATGGCTACCAGGCATGCGAACTTTACCTACGAACAATTGCTATGCGAGCCTTGGCCCACCACCCCTCCGACATGGCGCCCAGATACCGTGCCTTCAACTAAACGCAACACCTCACACAGTCCCTCTATTCCACAGCCGGGCCCACCATAGCCCCTCCGGTCCATAGTCAGGCCCAACACAGCCCCTCCGGTCCACAGTCGGGCCCCAAATAAAGCCCTTCCGGTCCGCAGGAGGTCCCCAACACAGCCTCTCCGGTCCATAGCAGGTTCCCAACACAGCCCCTCCGGTCCGCAGCAGGTTCCCAACACAGACCCTCTGGTCCGCAACAGGTGTCCAACACATTTCCTCTGGTCCACAGACGGGCCAAACACAGCCCCTCCGGTCCGCAGCAGGTCCACACAGCCCATCCGCTTCCACGCCGGGTCTGATACAGTTTCACAACTCTGACACGGCGCCCAACACAGCCCCTCCGGCCCTCAGCCGGAGCCTCAGCACAACCCCTGCCCGGCGACGTCGCGTCCCGGCGGTCGTGAGGCAGCCCTCGGTGGCGGTCAGCCGGCCGCCTGTCTCTGTTTGCCCGGCGGCGATATTGGTGATGGAGGGCCGGCCCGATATCCCTGACAAATGTTGGCGACGATGAAGAATTGGTAATTGGACGGGCCGACGCTGGCCACCGGCCGGCGGGGAGCCGCCCAACTGACCATGCCTTATTTATTGTCGTCCGGCCGATTCCCACACAGGTCGCGGCGTCCGGCTGCGGGACGTCGACGGCCGCCGCGCCGCCGAAACGCATCATTGCGCACACGCGTCGGCTCGCTGCTGGGCTCGCGCCGACGAAGGGACTGTCGAGACGTGGGGAGGGGAGCAAATGTTTATGTCGGTGCTCTCCTTGCAAGCCCGAGGTGGGTAGGAGAAAGTTGCGACGCTGGCAAGCTTGATGTGGTAACTGCTAGCGCACAGTGCGTGATATGTGCTCAAGGAGACGAAACTTGGGGAATCACGACACAGCCCGAGCATCTTTCTTCGTACTTAAAATATCGGCTTGATGATGTGTGAGGGCGACAGAAAGAGACGACAAGAAGCAGAAGAGAGAGAGAGAGAGAGAGAGAGAGAGAGAGAGAGAGAGAGAGAGAGAGAGAGAGAGAGAGAGAGAGAGAGAGAGAGAGAGAGAGAGAGAGAGAGAGAGAGAAAAAAGAGAAGAGAGAGAGAGAGAGAGAGAGAGAGAGAGAGAGAGAGAGAGAGAGAGAGAGAGAGAGAGAGAGAGAGAGAGAGAGAGAGAGAGAGAGAGAGAGAGAGAGAGAGAGAGAGAGAGAGAGAGAGAGAGAGAGAGAGAGAGAGAGAGAGAGAGAGAGAGAGAGAGAGAGAGAGAGAGAGAGAGAGAGAGAAAAAAAAAAAAAAAGAGAGAGAGGGGGGAAGAGAGAGGGAGAGAGAGATAAAGAGAGAGATATAAAAGTGAGAGAAAGAGAGAAAGGAAGACAGGGGGGAGGGGGAGGGAGGCCGGCAGGAAAAGGAGGATCCAGGCAGAGGGCAAGTGAGAGCTACAAGAACAATTATCAGTTGTATCTGAAGGAAGAACATAATCTACGAGAGCGTTCATTACCTGGATTCCGCGACGCAGGACGCTAGTGACCAGCTATCGAGTCAAGAGTGTGCCCCGGTGCCGTTGTCCGTGACTGTACCCCAAGGGCGTGGTACGGATCAGGTCAGGCATGGTATTACGGGGATGGCAAAATACTTCATTACAAGTCGAAAACTGAAGTACTTATATAACTATTTAATCCTTCCCTATTTAAATTACTGTGCTGTGATTTGGGGTGCTAATTATCCCACTAGATTAAACGAAATAATAAAATCCCAGAAACTGGCATTATGAATTATGGATTATATACATTATGCATATCCTACAAATGAGTGATTTATCACGTACAACATTTTGAAGTTCACTGATATGGTGCAGGAACAAAACAAATTAGTACCGCACAAATTTGTCCATCATACATTGCCACATGCTATGGCTGACTTTTCACAATACCTACTAATACAATAGTTATTCAACATTTATCTGTACCATTTACTTATCGACAATATAGGCTGTATGCCATTACATACTCTGCACCAAAATCCTGGAACAATGTAATTTGCAAAATTTGTAATTTGCAAAGAACATGTGCCACAGAAGTGCTTTTAGACGTTGCATTGTGGAATTATACCTATCAAATGAAAACTGAAGACAGAATATGGTTCCTATAATTCACGTAGGCAACTTTAAAAGTGTAACTTGCAATAGAGGGTATCAGTGTTGATGAGATGTGACAACATACCAAAGTATGATGTGTTTGAATGAATGTTTTGTTGTGTTGTTTCCTTTTGTGATGGAGGATATTTGTAGGTTTGTAACCTATGTATATTCTGCATGAGCTATTTCTGTATGAATCTCTTTTCATCATGTCTATCCTCCCCTAACACTTTCATCTTGTGACCCTGGAGATTCTGTGGGCGTTACTAGCTTGCTACCTGTCCACGGTTTTCACAGGGTCGCATTCATTTCTACCAATTGGTGTTGGTCTACCTGCAAAAAGTAAAAAAAAAAAAGCAGACGATTCTTCCTGGCTGGACGTGCTGTGTGATGAGTGGACACGCTGTGTTACCCTCTGCACGCGGAACACATACTCCAGTCTCCAGTTACCAGGCGTCGTGTCGTATCGCCGGTAGGAACACATGCTCCAGTCTCCAGTCACCAGACGTTCCGTCGTATTGTCGGTAGGAACACATTCTCCAGTCTCCAGTCGCCAGGCGTCGCGTCGTATTGTCGGTAGGAACACATTCTCCAGTCTCCAGTCACCAGCCGTCCCGTCGTATTGTCGGTAGGAACACATTCTCCAGTCTCCAGTCGCCAGACGTCCCGTCGTATTGTCGGTAGGAACACATTCTCCAGTCTCCAGTCGCCAGACGTCCCGTCGTATTGTCGGTAGCAACACATTCTCCAGTCTCCAGTCGCCAGACGTCCCGTCGTATTGTCGGCAGACGCCGGCTGCCTCTGACACAAGCCGTCAACAGAAGTGGCGCCGCTGTCGGCCGGCCGACAGCGGCGCCAGTTTACCTCCGCATCATTTTACGACTCGCCGCGCCGTCTCACACGCGCCAAGGTAAATAAAAACGTCCTAATCCACTTTTAATTATTACCAGACGCGCTTCCTTTTAATTTTTTTCGGTTCTTTAATTAAAAACGCGCGTGGCACTGTGTGAGTTATGTTTGTAGATGGCAGCAGACGGAGACGTCGACAATCTTGGCGCCGGCAGCTGATGCTGCTTGTATTGTCACCCCTGCTGCAGTAAATGAGCTTTTTTGGGGAGCGAAAAAAGTCCTGCGGAACGAGTCATGATAGTCACCAGGAACTCGACGCAAAGGTGTCTGTCGCCTCGGGTATCCATCGCTACCTGAAATATAATTACATGCTTCATGTTACTCACACCTTGCTATATTATTGATGCTTTATTTTCAATTGAACTTTCATACGTGAACTTTACGTTTGCTCTGATGCGGAATGGAAATCAATTGAAGCATTCCTTTTGCTCTCCAGGTGTTGTTTGATGCTCTGATGGCGATAAGTGAAAAATAATGGCTCGTGGCATGGCTATAATAGACGCTTAACAATAGTTTCACCCCAACAATACGTGGTGACCAGATCTGGGCGAATTTCAACGCTTCTACACATGCTTGGAAGCGCGCGGCGCTGCTCCCTCGACTTGCCATCCTGGTAACAATCACGTTTTGCTGGTAACAATCCTGGTAACAACCCTCTGTGCTACTGCGCATGCACGCTGGCCAGCATCCCCTAACCGAGTGGCAGCCGTGACCAACGAGTTCTTACCGATCAGCGACGGGGGGAGGGGGACAGCTGGCTGTACAGCAGCTGTCGGCATCCTCCACCGGTGTGGACAGCCATCAGCGAGATCAAACGCGGCCGCCGTTCGCCCGTTCCGAGTCGGGAATCGATGCCGACGCGTCGGGTTCGTCGCCGCCGGTGGCGCGTTACCGTTCGCCCGCGTGATCACCTTTGTCCTCTTCAAATGAAATTACCACAAATTGAATCGGGCCAACTTGGACGTCGGCCGGCTCCCTCACCCGCACCGTTACATTTCCACGCAGCTGTCCGCGAGCGGCGCTCCGCCGGGAATGGCGCCAATTTCGGCCGCATTTTTAGCGGGAAAAGGTCTTGAGTGCATGCATGTTTGATGGGTCCGATTCCCCGGCCGTCCTGCGCTGATGTTTTATTCGGCGTGCGTCCGACTGAGCGATAGTGGCGCGGAAGTCGTCTTCGCCTTCCCCATCCCCTCCAAACGCCTCCCGACCTCGGTCTCATGTGTCTGGTCCTCGGCTGTCCGCTCCTTGCCTCAGTCTGGCCCGTCCTAAAGTCCTAAAGTCCTAAAGTCATAAAGTGTTAAGGCTTAATAAGAGCCACAGGGGCCCATCTGGGTTAAGCCTATCTAGAAAAGGCACTAGAACTGTACATACTCTCACCCCAATCAATCCCTTATCTCAAGTTCCTAGGGAGCTATATATCCCAGCCTATCTAGCACCATTCACTTGCTATTGCATAACACACTCAACAATTACAAACTTCTCCAATCATACCCATTGTGCTACCATAGCCAATCTCATCTGTATCACATCCCGAAGGAAGGTGCTGAATACACTGCTAGGTACACCCTATATACAGTTATAAAGCGTTTAGACTTAATAAGAGAACCAAGGGCCCATCCAGTTAAGTCTGTAAATGGAAGATACCATAAGCCTGGTAAAAAGACCCACCCCAACCATCCCACATCCTGAAGAAACCAGTCCACCAATATCCCACACACCTATCAATGCCTATCTACCCTAGCTATCCAGGCCTATTCCCCTGATCCCTCTTAACACATGTGGATTGAATGCCTTATCAATCATTTTCAAACTGCATCCATGCTTGCTTAAAGAGGTCTGTGCCGTGCACACTTACTTAATATAAATATCACCCCATCCATTACAAATTAGAACTCAAAAACAAGATTTTCCTGTCTAAAAATTTGTCCACCCTTCTTTTAAATACATTCAATGAGGAACTCCCCGCAACATCAGCAGGCAGCCCATTCCACTGATCAACAACCCTTTGACTGAAGACCTGTTGTCGCTTAACTGTCCTACACCTCAACTTGTCTAACCTGAATTGATGACCCCTATGTGATACTCTAAACTGAAGAGCGCCATTCAAATTGACCTGATCTAGTTCTTTAACAATGTTGTGCATTTCAATCATGTCCCCCCTTAATCTCCTATACTTGAGTGGGTACATATCTAATGCCACAAGCCTTTCTCCATATTCTAAGTTACCTATTCCACTGATGAGTCTAGTTGCTTTGCGCTGCACTCTTTCTAACATATTTATATCTTTTTCTAGGTAGGGGCTTCATGCTTGTGCAGAATATTCCAAGTGGGGTCGCACATATGCTAAGTGCAGTTTTTTCATGACTTCTTTGCTCTTATATATCACACTTCTATTAATGAGTCCCAGCATTCTGAGTGCCCTGTTCCTAGCTGAGATACATTGTTTTTCTGCTTTAAGGCCTTTTGAAACCAACACACCTAAGTCTCTTTCCTCTTCAATAACATCCAGTTCCCTCCCTCCCATTGTATATCCGAAAGTCTCACCTCCAGACCCCAGATGCATAACCTTACACTTGTCATAGTTGAAAGACATCTGCCATTGATCAGCCCACTTGTTTAGGTCCTCCAAGTCTAGTTGAATATTTCTAGATTGATCACAACTGTTTGCCACTCCTACCAGCTTGATGTCATCAGCAAATTTGAACACTCTATTTCTACCTCAATGTTATTCACAAAGATGACAAAGAGAAGTGGCCCTAGAACAGAGCCCTGTGGTACTCCACTCATAACATCCCTCCAATCAGATTTACATCAATTTAACACTACCCTTTGTTTCCTTCCCCTCAACCATGCTTCAATCCAACCTATAACTTTTCCAACAATCCAATGTTGCTGTAGTTGATGAATTAGCCTGCCATGCGGAACATTATCAAAAGCTTTGCTAAAGTCCAAGTACACAACATCCATCCTGCTTTGATTGTCTACTTCTTTAGCAACATACTCCATGAACTCCGAAAGGTTAGTTAAACAAGACCTTCGAGATCGAAATCCATGTTGAGTATCCCTTAAAATGTTGTGCCTATCAAGATGAATCTGAACATTCTGTTTAACCAGATTTTCTAGTACCTTGCAAACTATTGAGGTCAAACTGACTGGCCTGTAGTTCCCTACACACTTTATACTTCCCTTTTTGAAAAGTGGTACTACATTTGCATTTCTCCAATCATCAGGCACTTCAGAATATTCCATAGACCGCCTGAAGATTATACCTAGGGGAACTGCTAAAGCTTTAGCACACTACTAACGGTAGGACTCTTATCTGTCCTACGGCAGGACTCTTTCTTATCTGCTGAAGAAGTACCTGCATTGTCAGTCTCCTGTTTCCAGCCTTGTGTCTGTCTCCACCTGGCCTCCTACTTCGCCTCTGTCCCAAACAATCAACGCCACTTCCGCCTCTAACTTAACGGACTTAATGAACCTCTAACTTAGCGGATTAAAGCGAACCTCTAAAGTAGGCGAAGAGTGGCCGAAGGGAAACAAAAATGGCAACAGCGCAGCAAGATATTCATAAAACTACGGATAATCAATTGACTAAAGTCGGCGCCGCGATCGTCGCATAACTCACGCATCAAGAAAGCGAGCATCAAACGATCAACATCCAAGGACACTATGAAGCGAAGCACTCAATCATCTGTCCACCGTTTACCTTCAATTGTATCAAATATATACTCGAGGGCTAGAGCCTGGCTTCCCACTTAGCTTAAGTTTACGCTGTACTGACACTACAAATTCCCACACATCGTGATCCTGCCCGTAATGTCTAACCGACCTCAATGGCAGCAGACTCCATCTGCTCGAATCCGAATATCCTTGACGCCCTGACGCCCTCACAACCTATCTATTTTCCCCTGCTCTCACAGATGTATCCATGCATTCGCGTTCAACGATTCATCACATGGCTACAGCACGATACTATCATTTCATAGTCTCATACTAGTATCACAACCGCACGGTAAAATCACCTCATAGTCTCATACCCACTGTATCGCTACAGCACGGTAATATCATAGTCTCATAACCCCTGTATCGCGAGGGCACGGTAATATCATCTCATAGTCTCATATCCCCTGTATCGCGACAGCACGATAATGTTATCTCATAGTCTCATATCCTCTGTATCGCGACAACACGGAAATAGTCATCATTGGGTCCACAGCACACCTATCATTGGGTTACCATACAACTAAATAGCTACACTGCGAATACCTGAGTCATTAGTTTATACCCCCGTATCGCGACAAAGGCACCCAGTGCCACTATCATACAGTCATCGGTCTCGAGCTTCAACTGCACGTCTTATTCCCCGGTCTCCGGTTTGCAGCAACAGCAGCAGCAGCAGCAACAGCAACAGCAACAGCAACAGCAGCAGCAGCCGTGCAGTCGTCATCCCAACCACCGTGATCATTGTGAATACCGCGACAGATTTGGATGGTGTGGCTGTTGTGACCGCTGTGATTGTTGTGGCTGTTATGTCTGATGTGACTGTTGTGGCCGTTGTGACCGCTGTGACCACCGTGACCGCTGTGGCTATTGTGGCTGTTGTACCCACTGTGATTGTTGTGGCTGTTGTGACCGATGTGACTGCTGTGACAACTGTGACTGTGATGTGCACCTGTGCTGGTGACGTTCTGTGTTATGACTTTTAAATTTTTTAAATATTGTTTTTTGTTTTTCCTGGTGCGTTCGACGACAGATCGACCCAAGATTTTCAACTTCTACACCCACTAAATTTATATTCGGACCAAAATTGGTGTACAGGGTAGTGTACACCCTGAATACGCATGAAAAAGTGTTAGCCCGATCTGACTAACGGTTTCGGAGTTATAGCCTACGGCAGTATTTTGAGGTCACACAACAAGGGTATCTTTGGCGATGGATATCTCATCGATAATGAAGAGAACGTATTATGAGAACGGGAACATATTATGCATCTTTGCGAAGAAAAGTTATTAAAGAAAACAAATCAGTGGTAAAATATCAACATATCTCACGTTTGACCTCGTGACCCCATGACCTCATGACCTCGTGACCTTCTGTGACCCGTGGGCCATTGAAATTGATAAATTTGATGGCAGAAATACAAACGGGCATGATTTGGTTGCCATATACAAATTTATAAAAAAACGTTTTGCTTTTAAATATCCCATATAGGCGTCCGTTCTCCATGGTTTCTATGATTTGCCGATTTATCGGAGCGGGCGGATTTCAAATAAGATGTCTCCCATTGAAAAACTACGGGGGATCGAACAATGAAATAAAAATGGGTGATATAAAAACGTTTGCATAACAAAAATATAGGTAAACCTTATTGATGTAGGTCCCATAGTTTGCCTTAATATACTTCACAAAGTTCAAGGTCACCCATTACCGATAGGTTGGATATTGGAGTTTATGGGCACATGGACTGCATCGATCTTCCAGCGCCCATGTCATCGTCAGTCAAACGATAGCATATGCACGAAGGTCAGTCGATTGGACAACTGCATGTGAAGGGGTGATGTACGTGTGACATCATGCCGTGCTATGATTCTCATTTTGTGAGGTGTAAAAGCGTGTTTATGAGGGGCATAAATCACAGAAAACCTGATTTCTGGTAGGAAGCGAAAGAGCCGTCCCAATTGAACAATTGATAACTTGTCCCCTAATACTTCCCTAAGGGAGAGAGAGAGGTAGGTGACAGCGTCGCGTCACTGTCGCGAAGGCGACAGTGACGCCTTCGCGCATGGGTAACTCGGCGGCAGACAATCAGTACGTGCCGCACTGACAGTGCAACATGGCACCTTGGACACAGCGGACTGCCACCGCCGGTCAGAAGGTATTACCGATAGGTCATCCACAGACTTATCTACGTGCGACGACGTAATTTTACTTGGGAACATCTGGTGGTCTTGCAATGGAAGCATCTGATCATGCTGGCCTCACAACAAGAAGTACAATTATGCCTTCATTCTACCTGTAGGCATCATTTGCATGGACGTACAGTCGAATCCCTATTGTGATGCAAACACAGGCGTCGTTGTCACAGTATACATAGCGTGTCCCGGAAGACATAAACATTTTCACAAGGTTCCTGCGGTTTCATTGTTCACATTTTGGGCACTCCCTGCATATTGTACATTGTTGCACATCACCGTAATGCACTGAGCAGTGTACAACCGAACAACGATGGGATATATCAACGAAATAAACATCAGATGATGAGAACTTGTTTCTCCAACCTACACCTTTGTAGCTCTCAAATGCAGCTCTTGTAGCTTCCTTAACAAGGGTTGATCATTTTATGAGCACCATTGTGTCGCAGCTTATTTCCGTGTAGCGGCGTAATTTTACTTCAGAACATCGGGTCGTTACTTACAACACGAACTGAATGCCAACAAACATGACAACGATGCAGTCTGACCATATTCGACCACGATATCACATCACATCACAACGATCACATCACGTCGATTTCGAAGTTTGCCGAGACCGAATTTTGGGGTGAACATGGAATCTGAAGCCATGGGCACCTTAGTAATTGTTAAAATATTATCGGAAATTCCGAAAAAAAGGAAATTTTTCCCGTTGTATTTTCGTGCGATGGGCGAAATAGGACGTTGTGAAAAAGGGCGTTCGACCAAAGCGTTATTTATATATTATATATCCTTATATATTATATAAGCGTCCTTGGTTGGTTGGTTATTGGTTTTACGACACGTCGACCGTTGAGTCATGTAACGTCGCCAATCTCTCACGCCGATTGGTCGCGGGCGAAGAGTAGCGACAGGTGAGACTCGAACCCACAACATTTCGATCGTGAGACGAGCATCTTACCCCTAGACCACTCGTCCCCGGCGAAGCGTCCTTGCGCATCGCTTTGGTCGAAATTTTTTATATCTGTAACGGTTTTTTTAGCGGGTTAATTTTGAAATTGCATGAACATTCAGAAACTTGTAGAGCTTTAAATAGGGCATATTTCAAGTACTTCCCAACAGATACAGATAGGCAGCAACGAATGGAACATATTTTTTTTCGGTGATGGGCGGTCAATTTGAGTTCAATGATTTCCGCAAAATGAACTTGACATATTTGACGATTTCGACATGTTTTGTTCTTCTAAGCCCGTCCGAGTTCTGAATTTTGTTTGCATCAGGTTTCCCTTCGGTGTATCCTTTTCATTATTTTCATTTCTGACACTGGTTGTGAAGAAAAACAAATTTTAAATCGCAGATGTTAAAAAAAAAATTGTTCGAAAAATTTATACTTGAAAATGTCACACACAAAGCCACACCTCTAGTAATGTGAGGATGCTCACGTTTTCAATGGGGCTTACCGATACTTTTTTGTCATTCGCTTTGCATGGCGACGATAAAAATCGACACAGCGACAATCACAATTGCTTGTAGCGTATATGTACGTCGAAAAAAAATCACCACGTCCTCTTTCCACCAGGCGTTTTCGACAATTTATTCGTGCACTGTTCCGTCTCTGCCAAGCCTGTTATCGTTTCATTCCCGATGTCAACCCCTCTGTCGTCCGCCGGCATCAACGCCGGCGCCTTTATCTCCCTCAGAACCGCCACCAGGCTGGAGAGCATTGAGCTATGCATGGATGGGGAGTACGGATATATGTACGAAGTACGGATGGGGTGGGAGGGAAGACATACACGAGACAAACACCCGGGCTTTTATTTGCTTTTAACACATGGTCATCAGCAGTCCACAGAGACACACTGCTTTTTTTCTTCAGCACAACATGAAAAACCTGCCTAACACTTGATCGCTGGCACAAAGAGATCCTCATGTTTGTTTGTCATGTAACCTACCTACCGCGCCAGATGCAACATGTAGGTAGGAGAACTTGATTCAATAGGGATGGGTTGCGTTCTTTCCATGTGTGATGTTATTCATGGCATATCAGTAATTCCGAAGTGCAATTACGTCGCTATGGGTAAATAAACCCAGGAGTGACCTATCGGTAATTTATAATCTTGAAATTCGTGATGGTTTTTAAGGGAAATTATAAGGTTTACATTAAAAAGGCTTGAATATTTTTTCTTCTCAGAAAAACGTTTCCAATGATATGTCTGTATGCTATTGTTCTACCTCATGTAGTTTTCCAATGGAAGTAAAGTTATACGAAAGCCGTCCTATCCGGAAAACACAAAATCGCAAAAAGTCATGAAAAGCGGACGGCCATATCGGATATTTATAATAAGAACGCATTACAATTTTTGGTTTGGTGAGCGAAGTCATGCCCACTTTTATTTCCGCCGTCAAATTTATCAATTTCGATGGGCTAGGGGTCACGGGAGGTCATTAGCTCACGAGGTCATGGGATTACGTGTTCAAATATAGAAAATACTGATATTTTACTTTGGGAATGTTTCAGTTGATCCCTTTTTTTCTGGTATGGATATATATATATATATATATATATATATATTTATATGTATGTATACAAAATATATATATATATATATATATATATATATATATATATATATATATATATATATATATATATATATATAGGTATATATATATATACATATATATATATATATATATATATATATATATATATATATATATATATATATATATATATATATATATATATATATATATATATATATATATATATATATATATATATATATATATATATATATGTATATATGTATATATATATATATATATATATATATATATATATATATATATATATATATATATATATATATATATATATATATATATATATATATATATATATATATATATATATATATATATATATATATATATGTATATATATATATAATTTGCCACCCTTTCCGCTTCTTATTGATGAGATATTCATCGTTAAACCAACCCATGTTATTTCACCTAAAATAGTGCCGGAGGCTATAGCTCAAAAGCCATTGGCCGAATCAGGTTGACATTTGCATAGTCGTATTCAGAGCCAAAGACTACCTTGTGAGCAAATTTTGGTATCAATCAAAATTTATTGGGTGAAGTGCATTGATCGATCTGTCGTGGAACGCACCCGCCATGACTGCTATGGCTGTTGTGACCGATGTGACTGCTGCGGCTGTTGTGGCTGCTGTGTCCGCTGTGACTACTGTGGCTGCTGTGTCCAGCTGGCAGATCGCGGCTGGTGTTGCCTATGCGACACCAGGCACCAATACTTTTCACTGGAAACTGGTGCTGATCACGACTGGTGGTCGTGTCGGCACCTGACTGGTTAGGGTGCGTCAGGCTTGGAAGTTGGCTTCCAATTTTTGGAAGTGCACTTCCAAGTTTTGGAAGTTATGAATTTTGGAGGATATGAACTTTGGAAAATTCGAACGCCTCCTTGCAGGCTGTTTTGGAAGTCATGAACGCTGGAAGATATGATACGCACCCGTGCAACCATCTCTGCTCCGGCGCACACGACTGGCGGTGGGCGCAAGCAGCTGGCTACCCTGTTACCATCGGGCAGTTGAACGGATTGTGCTTGAATTATCCAACGCAATATCGCCTGTGAATGGAATGACGGTCGGCAATTCCGTGAACAGATACAAAATATCACCGCCACATCAACACCAATGCTGAGCTGCGGCTCCACAGTTGAGTTTGACAAGTGCAGGGCACCCCCCCCCCCCCCGGCCTATCCACACACTGTTTCCCTCGGGCAGCACACCAAGGTTCCCTTAGAAAAACCGATCAAACCTCTTTTTTCAAGTGAATTGCATGTGCCCCGACACAATCGTTTGCATACCACACCATGCCTGCTGGGTGCCTTTTATTCTCAGTCTCCTGAAATTATAAATAGTAAATGTGCTTTACCGGGCACGAAATCATGGCTGCAGGTTTCGGTTTACCTTCGCTCTGAGCCAAATCAGATGTATTTGGACTTTGCTAGATATTATACAAGCTTGCTTAATAATAAATCCTAGTTTAAATTATTAGATCGGTAAACTATCAAATATTTACATGATTAAGCGAACGTCATAGCCGCCAACATCAAAACTGGAAAGGGAACTGATTACGTTTTCTTTACGTTATATTATTGCTTCAATTGCATGCATTCCAAATTTCCGTCTGAAAACAGCAGTCATTCCACACATGCGACCGCAGTAGGCCCTGTGCGTTGCATTTGGAATACAACTGGCAATCTAGTGGTGCGTCTAGTCGGAGGAGCAAAGAAGGTACAAGGTCGTTCTTGGAGGGTACAAGGTACAAGAAGGTACAAGGTTGTTGTACCTTACACCTTAAGGTATAAGGTACAATAAGGTACAAGGTACAAGAAGGTACAAGGTACAATAAGGTACAAGGTACAAGAAGGTACAAGGTACAAGAAGGTTCAAGGTACAAGAAGGTACAAGGTACAATAAAGTACCAGGTACAAGAAGGTACAACGTGCAATAAGGTACAAGGTACAATAAGGTACAAGGTCGAGGAGCAAATAAGGTACAAGGTCGTTCTTGGAGGGTACAAGGTAAAAGAAGGTACAAGGTCGTTCTTGGAGGGTACAAGGTACAAGAAGGTACAAGGTACAATAAGGTACAAGGTACAAGAAGGTACAAGGTACAAGGTCGAGGAGCAAAGAAGGTACAAGGTCGTTCTTGTAACGTTGTCAATTTTGTTTCAAGGAAAATAGCGTCAGGCAGAAAGAAGAAGAAATTTTCCAGAAGAATGTGTACTTTTATGACATGTTTGAACTCATCTTAATTACAAAATGTCCGTTGAACATCATATTGCTTGTACGCATACGTAGACGGTGCATACCTTTCCGACCCGTGAAAACCGCCACTGCTTGTTTATGCTATATTCCTATCTTGGTATGTCGATAAAATTTACCCATGGAGAAAACCCTTACCCAGGTTTATTGCAGTCACTTACCTCGGCTTAGCTGCAAAATAGGATACCTCCTATATCTAAACCTAATTATTTTGCCGTTCTTTCAAGTGGCTTGCTGTGTTGCATGAATCCAGTACTTCCTAGCATTTTGAGGCCTCGCAAGGAGACATACTCATTAGTGCATACCACATCTACGGTCCGACAAAGTCAAATGAGACATTACGTGGCAAAACCTCTGCAAGGCATCAAAGGCTGTGAAGGGATTTTCACGGCCACGACCTCCCCACTTGCTAACCAGGTCCTCGTCCATGGCGCTGTGATTCAGTCCCGTGGTGTCGCTGTGTCGTTGTGTCGCTGTGTTGTTGTGTTGCTGTGTCGCTGTGTCGCTGTGTCGCTGTGCCGTCGTGTTGCTGTACCGCTGTGCCGTTGTGCCGCTGTGCCGCTGTGCCGTTGTGCCGCTGTCTCGCTGTGCCGCTGTGCCGCTGTCTCGCTGTGCCGTCGTGCTGCTGTGTCGCTGTGCTACGACACCTTGTGACTGCTGAGGTACTTAAACCGTTGTATCGGACCTGGCCCCCAGCATCTAGCACCCGTCAGTTGGAGCCGGTGTGACCGCTTGCCCACAGTGACTGCGTCACAACGGCGACTACTGGCAGGGTCCTTCGGCCGCTGCGCTCCCAACCTTCGCCTGCAGCTGCAGCTGGTCGCAGCTGGCCGCTGCGCGTCACGAGCACGCCTGAGGCAGCTGTCTGACGAGTGGATGCAGCGAGACAAAGCGTGCGCGCGCGCCGCCGTCGCCGCCGCTGGCAAGAGTTATGCTGCGTGCCTGGCGGTGCAGAACGGCGCTCAAGTTGGACGCACGACTGTCAGCTTCAGTCCGGATGGCCGTCCCACGGGCCGACCGCCTGTCACGTGTCATGTGACCCACAGACCGACGTCACGTGTCACGTGACCCACAGACCGACGCGTGGGCCACGAATCGAGCCGACACGTGGCCGCCAACTCAGCGGCCCGCCGTCTGCCGCGAAGCGCACGAACGTGACCTGGGATTGCACCGACTCGTGACCCCATGGATTGGACCGACTCGTGAGCCCCGGATCGGACCGACCCGCGACTCCCGGATTCGGCCGACTTGTGACCCCCAGAATGGACCGACTCGTGAGCCCCGGATCGGACCGACCCGTAACTCCCGGATTCGGCCGACTTGTGACCCCAGAATGGACCGACTCGTGAGCCCCGGATCGGACCGACACGTGACTCTCGGATATGACTGATTCGTGCCCTTCGGATTGGACTGACCTGTGACCCCCAGAATGGACCGACTCGTGAGCCCCGGATCGGACCGACACGTGACTCTCGGATATGACTGATTCGTGCCCTTCGGATTGGACTGACCTGTGACCCCCAGAATGGACCGACTCGTGAGCCCCGGATCGGACCGACACGTGACTCTCGGATATGACTGATTCGTGCCCTTCAGATTGGACTGACTTGTGACCCCCGGATTGACCGACTCGTGACCCCCAGATTGGACCGACTCGTGACCCTCGGATTGGACAGGCTCGTGACCCCCGGATTGGACCGTCTCGCGACCCGGGGATTGGACTGACTCGCGACCGCTCCTCTGTGAACGCCTCCATGAGTGCCACTTTTATGCCAAAATCATCTTGAGTGTGGTGTGTCGTTCTTCGCCAAATTCCTGTTTCGTCGTGTATTCTATCGGTATTACGTGAACCTGTAGGCAGATCAATGTTCATTGATCCTCAGCTGATCCTATTTTATAGTGTGCCGTTTTATGTTGTTTCTCTTTAACCCCTTATCTACCGCTTCTTTCCATCATTCTGCTTCTCCCAGTCATAATCTTTATCTAAGGAATCTCTTCTTCTTCGTTTTTGCTGCTCCCTGCATATCGCTGTAATCCTGCATCTCGCTGTTTATCTTCATACTCCTCTGGGTTCCCTCCGCCTATGCCGGTCGTCTGGCATCCAGCGGTTTGGGTGCTATCAGTGATCAGACATATTGCTGTTTTTCCCCACTATCTATCAACCCGCTGTTGATCCCCACTATCCATCAGCTCACTTTTTATCCCCACTATGTATCAGCTCGCTGTTTATCCCCACTATCTGTCAGCTCGCTGTTTATCCCAACTATCTGTCAGCTCGCTGTTTATCCCCACTATGTGTCAGCTCGCTGTTTATCCCCACTATCCATCAGCTCGCTGTTTATCCCAACTATCTGTCAGCTCGCTGTTTATCCCCACTATCTGTCAGCTCGCTGTTTATCCCCACTATCCATCAGCTCGCTGTTTATCCAAACTATGTATCAGCTCGCTGTTTATCCCAACTATCCGTCAGCTCGCTGTTTATCCTCAACCGATTTCCACGTAAGCCCGTTTCCAAGGTTCGGCGGAATCTCCCTGACGGTCTCCTAGGTCTCCTGGTGCCCGCCAGCACGCGCCGGAACGCTTGTGTTGGCCACTTGACGCGGCTTCAGCTCCTCCCAACACCTGGCACTGCTCGAGCCGCGCCGACACCAGCCGCGTCTCCGTCTGTCTCCGTCAGTCTCCGTGACTGCCGTCTCTGGGCGGCCCGGTCGACGCCGTGTTTTCCTGTAGTTGGCGGCGCGCCGGCCGGCCGGCCGCCTGTCGTCGGCCGACGCCGGTCGGTCTGTTTGTTGTGCAGCGCGAAGTTTCGGCCGGCAAACTTTGCGAGGATGATGGCAGCCTCCCGCAGAAAGTTTTCCGACAGAAATGAGAAAGTTCGCGGCGGACGCGGCGGCGGTGCGCACGCCGCTCTCCAGGGCGTGCGCCGCGGCCAGCCGGCGAGACACAGCGCGGCCAGCCGGCGAGACACAGCGCGGCCAGCCGGCGAGACACAGCGCGGCCAGCCGGCGAGACACAGCACGGCCAGCCGGCGAGACACAGCGGCCAGCCGGCGAAACAGCGCGGCCAGCCGGCGAACACAGCGCGGCCAGCCGGCGAGACACGCGGCCAGCCGGCGAGACACAGCGCGGCCAGCCGGCGAGACACAGCGCGGCCAGCCGGCGAGACACAGCGCGGCCAGCCGGCGAGACACAGCGCGGCCAGCCGGCGAGACACAGCGCGGCCAGCCGGCGAGACACAGCACGGCCAGCCGGCGAGACACAGCGCGGCCAGCCAGCGAGACACAGCGCGGCCAGCCAGCGAACACGCGGCCAGCCGGCGAGACACAGCACGGCCAGCCGGCGAGACACAGCGCGGCCAGCCGGCGAGACACAGCGCGGCCAGCCGGCGAGACACAGCACGGCCAGCCGGCGAGACACAGCGCGGCCAGCCGGCGAGACACAGCGCGGCCAGCCGGCGAGACAGAGCGCGGCCAGCCGGCGAGATACAGCACGGCCAGCCGGCGAGACACCGGCCAGCCAGCGAACACGCGGCCAGCCGGCGACACAGCGCGGCCAGCCGGCGAGACACAGCGCGGCCAGCCAGCGAGACACAGCGCGGCCAGCCGGCGAGACACAGCGCGGCCAGCCGGCGAGACACAGCGCGGCCAGCCGGCGAGACACAGCGCGGCCAGCCAGCGAGACACAGCACAGCCAGCCGGCGAGACACAGCGCGGCCAGCCGGCGAAACACAGCGCGGCCAGCCGGCGAGGCACAGCGCGCGGACACAGCAGCGGCGACGGTGGCACAGCGGCCGGCGGCTGTGGCGCTGTCCGGCCGGACGGCTAAGCTGATCGGCACAGCTGTGGATCATGACGTCATGACGAAGCCAGCTGCCGTCACTCTGCAACGACCGCGGTGCCGCCGATAAACTGCAGTCTGAGATGCAGAACAAGTGAAAAAAGCAGCATGATCATCGAGATGGCTGCACCGAGCAGGGTGTGCACATCAGGGATGTCCACAACGCGCTGATGTGAAGATGTTACTTTCGATAAATGTAACGGCATACGTTCTTATTATCTCAATCTGAAATAGCTTGTGTTTCTAATACAGTTCACTAAAATTATCTATCGCTCCCTGCCCTAAAACAGAATGATAATCTTGAGAGAAGGATTGAAATAAATTCATTGGCAAGGCTGTTTCAACGTCTCAGGAGACGGGCTAGCCTTACGGCGCTGACACGTACAGTCGCAATGGGCGGAATATGAGGCTCCTGGGCGGCAGGAGGCGGACTATGGGGCTCCTGTACTGCAGGCGGACTATGGGGCTCCTGTGCTGCAGGAGGCGGACTATGGGGCTCCTGCGCTGCAGGAGGCGGACTATGGGGCTCCTGTGCTGCAGGAGGCGGACTGTGGGGTTCCTGTGCTGCAGGAGGCGGACTATGGGGCTCCTGTGCTGCAGGAGGCGGACTATGGGGTTCCTGTGCTGCAGGAGGCGGACTATGGGGCTCCTGTGCTGCAGGAGGCGGACTATGGGGCTCCTGCGCTGCAGGAGGCGGACTATGGGGCTCCTGTGCTGCAGGAGGCGGACTGTGGGGTTCCTGTGCTGCAGGAGGCGGACTATGGGGCTCCTGTGCTGCAGGAGGCGGACTATGGGGCTCATGAGCTGCAGGAGGCGGACTATGAGGCTCATGAGCTGCAGGCGGACTATGGGGCTCCTGTGCTGCAGACACCAGACCGAGCATCATATCGTTGCGGCATGCAACTGGTGGACTGATCGCATCTGCGCTCCTTAGTCGGCCCGCGTGTACATGCATCTTATTCCGCACAGTCGCGGCGGAAGGGTAGACATTTCATAAATCAGCACAACTCACTTGAACAATTTGGTAGACGGCATCCAAATGCAACATACACTCAAGATGTCCAGCCGAGAGGTTTAATTTCGCCAATAGCGCCGCAAATTTTGGTTTAACCGCATTGAAAACCAATGCACCCTTGCCGAATTTTGTTGGCTGCGGCCGAAATTGAGGTCTTTTGCAGAATTTGCTGCACGTGTCTCAATCTTAAACACACCATGCGGAATTATCTAAATAGTGCGAGTGGCACGGTAGGTAGCGGTCCGTCCTGTCCAACGACGTGACGCTCAGTCTGGCCAGGTGAAGTTGCTCAGCTAAAGTTGTTCAGGGGTTGTTCAGGTGAAGTTGTTCAGGTGAAGTTGTTCAGGTGAAGTTGTTCAGGTGAAGTTGTTCCGGTAAAGTTGTCATCACCTGCAGCTGACCCCCTGAGTCGGGGACCAAGCACGGCCACGCCTCCCTCAGTACACAGTAGCCACGCCTCCCTCTTATCGCATCACCTGCAGCTGGCCCCCTTAATCAAGGGACCAAATGAGGGCACGCCTGGCGACTCGATCCTTATCTTTCCAGCACTTCAGGACAGGAGAGCACCCGCAGATCGAAGATCTAACCATCTGAGCTGCTAGCCAATCATACGTCTAACTATCTAACTATCTAACTATCTAACTAATCGAACCAAACGGCTGTGGCATTAGCGGGAAAATTTCGCGAAAACGCGGCGCCTACATTAGCATAAGGAGTCGCAAGATACATTGCAAAATTATTACCAAGCCGTTGCCACTTGGGGACATATTTTTAGACTCGTCCCTGCTACTTCACAACCGTTTGACACCTGTTTACTGACGCTCATCTTGTCATCAGTATTGGACGCGCCAGCCATTCGTTGCTGATACA
>JAOTOM010001463.1:0-10000 GCA_034440615.1 Ashinkailepas kermadecensis | reverse complement strand
ATCCTAAATGCAATCCAAACCCGAACGATTGTTCAAATCATTTCTAATCGGCCCCAAATCCAATCCAATCCTAATCCGCATAGACAATCAAATCTACATTACGCTCTACTTGGACTGGATAATATTTCATGAGAGGCCGACACCATGTCGAAGTGACAGGCTGCCACTCGACTGTCACAATGTCTGGTCCCGTCAGCTCTCGTGACAGGCCGCGAGATGGTGCTGACAGCTCGAGGTGGGGGTACGAAAGGGGAGGGGTACCGCGACACGGTAGGCGGGGGCTGGGGCGGAGCGAGATGATCCTGTATGATTGTGGGAGGGACGGACTGAGACGGAAAGTTGACAGTGGAGGTGGGCTCTTGGTTAACGAAAGTCAGATGTATGGGAGGTGTAGAGGGACGTGTGAGAAGGTGACGTAGGAACCCGATAAAGGAGCATATATATATATATACATACATACATATATATATATATATATATATATATATATATATATATATATATATATATATATATATATATATATAGCCCCAAATTTAGAAGGGCTTTAACATTAGGCTTATTGGAGCTTCATGGGGACTAAAACGAGTTCAGAAAGGTTTCTGTCCTGACTCTGAAATGTATTTACATATGTTTTCATGTATTGGCAACTATGGAGCCTTCCAGTAAAAGAGCAGGCCATTATAAAAACCGTGACCGCTGAGGACATCACTTTTATCAGTAACTCTGCCCGTATAACAAACTCAAGATGCTCAGCACCTAGCGCTGCAACACACTCAGGAAACTCAGCACATTAGCGCTACAGCACATTCAAGATGCTCAGCACACTAGGGCTATCACAAGCTTGAACGTTCAAGTACAGGCGAACCATCATGTAATCACACACTCACATAAATGCCACGAAGTTGAAATATCACTTGGCGCGCGCTTCAAATCACTCGCATTCGTGTCACGTGTCTCAGCTGGTCGGGTGCTCAAACCCGGTATGGGAACACCGCCGATCGCGCCCTGTCACCACGCGCGGGCCGCAAGCTCGGTCTTCTTAATGATATTACGGGAGTGGACTTACGGTGTTCTTACGAGCATCATGGAAGTGCGGTTGCGGTGTTTTACGAGTATTATGGGAGTGGAATTACGGTGTTCTTACGAGCATTACTGGAGTGGAATTACGGTGTTCTTACGAATATTGCAGGAGTGGAGTTGCATGTTCTTAATAGTATTGCGGGAGCGGATTTACAGGGTTCTTACAAGTGTTGCGTGAGTGGAGTTACGATGTTCCTATGAGTATTACGGGAGTGGAATTACGGTGTTCTTACGAGTATTATGGCAGTGGAGTTACGGTGCTCTTACGAATGCTGTGGGAATTGAGTTCGGAGTTGGCCTAGAGGTGAGGAACAGGGGCCTGGGGTCCACCAGTATAACGAATTTCATGCAGAAAGTTAAACAAGTGTTGCTCGTGCAGACGATAGATAGTGGGCCAGCTGAGTTCGTCTCGCACGTCAGTGTTCACCAGTTCAGTCAGTTCGTTCGCCTAGCAGGTCGAGCTTCAGGGTGCCGCAGAAGACGCGCAAGATAAAATTTCGCATTTTTTGAAGAGGACGCATGTTTTTCTGTCAGTCGTTGCGAAGGCTGCCAAATAGCAACAGACGTGCGAGATGGCCAGGGCATTGAAAATGATTGCAATAAGATCGGCAGGAATGTTGCAATGCACGTGAAACAGACCGATGGGAATATCATGCAACTTTTTGACGAGCGCTGAAATGGGAGCGTTCCTTGTGGTGTGCTTGTCGAAAAGCGAGCCAAGATTCATCACGGTGGGACGCCACACACTGCTCTCTGAACCAAATAGTACTGGCAATCATGTTGCAGCAAGTGAGACGCGGCCAAATGCGATAAGTTCCTTTATGCTGATGTTCGATTGAAGGTCATGGCAGTGAAACCGAAACCTTTCGCCGAGACAGATAAGATGAAGTTTATTAAGGCTCGTAGTAGCGGACAAAATTGTTTCCCTGAGACCAGAATACCGATATCATCATCTTACTTGAACCCTTGCGCATTACCTGCTAAAGGTCGTCGACAAAGTTTGAGAATATAAGGGGGCTAAAAGAGGATCCTAGGAAATCCCCGAAGAGGCTTGGAAGGGACCTAAAAGGTGATGCCAATGCTTGTCAACAGTACGGACTGGATGTGATCGAGCTTGCAAGCGAGCCGGGTTTGGCCAATCCAGCAGGTCTGAAGTTTGGAGAGAAGGGAGCGTGGTCAGTCACACTGCCTGTTTTGGACGGGTCCAAGAGGCAGATAATAATGACATGCTGCTGGTCCACGGCCGAAAGGATATAATCAGAGACAGTGACAACAACAGCTTCCGTGGAGTGTAAAACACTGAACCGTACTGGGAAGGTGAAAAGGTGATTGTGGTACGCATGGATAAAAGCGGCACTGACAATGTGCTCAAAGCGCTTTGGAAATGCACGAATATTGGATATGAGTCTAAAATTGGCGGCTTCCGATGACTGATAATGATCAGATCGGGTGGGCTTCGGATGGCTGCTAATGATCAGATCGAGTGGGCCTCGGATGGCTGCTAATAACTGCTTATCGGGTAGGCTTCAGATCAGATGACTTGTGAATGGGATGAACTGTGGCGTGTGTACAGACAGTGAAGTACTCACTTTGAGAGACAGTTAATGATCATGCGTAAAATGACACCAGCGCCATTAGTAGGACGACAAGGATATCGCGTTCGGGAGACGCAATGATTGTCGGGAGTCCTCCTGAAGTCCTCATGGATCAGTGTTAACCCTCGCCAGCCGAACGCTTCGTTGCCTTATTATCCGTAGGGTGCCACCCCTCAGAATTCCACCGCTCAAAGAGATAGAGCCACGGAACAAATGCCAGTGCGTTGCGTGACAGAACAGCGATTTGATGGTGAGCGACTTTTACACTTTCGGTTAATCAGCGATTCGCTGGAGCGGATCAAATGTCGGAATTTGCCAACACGTCTGGTGCCGATAACCTGGACAACACCGTCCACCACAACTAGGTGAAATAGAGCCGCAAACAAAACACCAGAATCTACCCAAGGCTCGTCCATCTCCATCAGCGTCTTGAACGACCTCTTAACACGCATTGCTAACGGGTCAAGTTAGATAATTTCCTCGGAGTTCACACCAAGCGTGGTATACAATGGGCGGTAAAGCTTGCGAAATGCCCCTTTGGAGTATTCAAGCATGAGCTAGCTTAACTGACGCAGGGGGGGGCGCGAAGTAGTCCCCACACTTCTCAGCAGGGCCTAATCGGCGCCCATTTTTATCAACATGGCTGACTAAGTGTCCTTGATAGGACATATTTCTAGTACATGGATGGCACGTCCATGGATCTGCTGAAGCGCCTCTCGACGTGCAGAGTAGCACCACAATATACCATGCTGCCATCCAAGTTCCAATGGTGCCCCCCCCTCCCAATATGTCAGACGCCCCTGGAGCTTTCAGGTGCTTCTTTCGAATTTCAGGGGCGCCCTGGGGCTGATGGGGATCTCGCCTCTGGAGTTGTCGTGATGCTCCTGGATGAGCAGAGGGCTCCGTGGAAGCTTGGATGACGGCTCAGTACATTTAATATGTCGTCCGTTCCGGTTCAGGGGCTCCTCACCAGCTCCTAGGACGTCTTTGTTGTATCAGAGGGGCGCCCAAGAAACTCCGGAGCGTCTGACACCATGGGAGGGGCGTCGTGCGGGCTTGGATGGCGACGTAGGATATGCAATGGGCACTTCTCTCCCTCTTAAGGTGTCAGTCACTCACTAGAGCTTTTGGGGTATCCCATTGGAATGACAGGGGCACCTCTGGACGGTAAGTGTCGCTTATTTTTAGCAATAAAAATATACCTTTTAGCCTCTCTGTTGCTTCAAGGACGCCATTTTAAGTACCCATTCACCATGGCAGCCTCAATATCGCCCCTCTAGAGCTACCAGGACGTCCCTTATATATATATATATATATATATATATATATATATATATATATATATATAAAATATATATATATATATATATATATATATATATATATATATATATATATATATATATATATATATATATATATATATATATATATATATATATATATATATATATATATATATATATATATATATATATATATATATATATATATATATATATATATATACACTGTTGCCTCATAGCGCTCACCTACATAGCTGACATAGTGTCTCTGGAGGTTCCAAAATCCAGCATGTTGCTGGGCTACCCGCCATGCTTCAAAGCAGAAGTGCGGTTTTTAACTCTGCTATTGGCTTGCTGGTGTTTGGTAGCATGTCTCAACTGATCGAAGCGCATCACAGCATCTCAAGACTGATAACGGAGAGAGTAACCGATGCGTGCAATCATGCGTGATAATTGCGTCTTCGACGTGCAAGAAAGAAATAGTTGAAGGGAAAGAAACGCGCAGTCATGAAACGTGATAAGCTCGTGTGACAGCCCAGAGATTACGAAGTCAAATGATCGGGCTTGAAGGCGACTGCCTTCAAGTCCGATCATTTGACATTCAGCTAAGAAAGGACCGAAAGCACAACGCGTTTTGCATGTTGAACACTACTTACCTTTTCGTCGTTACAAAGAACCTGGCGCCAGGACTGTGAGCATTGGCTATGCATAAAATGCAGAGACGTCAAGAAAATACACAAATAATAGCTGCATAGCACGTGAATTATGCAGCTACACATACTTTAAGAAAATGACGTGTTTGAGGAAATATAATAGATGAAACAAGTTGAAAAGCAGTGCATGGAAGTGAGTAATTCATGCTGATTCACTTCCGAATTGGCACACTCATACCTAAATGAAGCCGTCGCTGGAATACTCGCAAACGTCACCATCCAGCCTGAAGGAGTTCCTTTTTACTACCATCGGTGGCTGACGCCATACAAACTTGAAATGTAGATCAGGACGTGATTGAACCTAGGCTTAACCTTAGGCTGTTCATGCATTGTAGAATTTGCCGTTGTCCACATGAAGGCGCACACATGATGCTCTATTGCTGACAATAAAATACAATAAAATGCTGCAATCTGGCTAGAACCATAGCAGCAGCGGTGTACATACCAAGGCTGAAAAGAAAACGAACGCGCAATTACAAGAGAACAAAGTCGCCAGACAAGATCATGGAATCGCACACGCAAGAAAGAGGCGTGCTTTGCCTCATGCACACCACGGTGCACTAAGCCAAACTGTGAAGAAAAAAAAACACCTTTCCGTGATTCCGTGTTATCGTGTGAAACTTCGCGGACGCAAGCATACATTGCATGTGGCTTATCCGCCGAACGGGTGGATGAAAACCTAACGCTAGGCTGTTCTTTGTCCGGCTTTTACCACAGGCTCGTGAAAACAACCCGCAAAGCTAGCTGGCTGTGTACGACGGCTGTAATGGGCGTACAATAAGATTATTCGTAGAATCATCTCAGCAGCGTACTGAAAGCAATATACCGGAATTGCTGTAACACTCTGCGTATAGAAAACGACAGTTATGGACGGTAGTTTTGCATAGACGGTATCTAGTGACACGGATCGCCATCGTTAGCGTGGCCGTGCAATGGTCTCCGTTGAGTGGCACCTCGCTACAGACCGAACATAAATACCGCTTTGTCACCGACAGTTCTGGTGTTCAGCCCGAAGTTACCTAGCTAAATAAGTCTAAAATATAAAAAAATTCCCTTCCAAAAAAAAAATTTTTTTCCACCTCAATATCGTTATCCCTATACGTTATTCATCCGTGCATGCGATAATTCTGACCATGTGACGCCATTACAGTTGCTTCATCTGTGTGAGGATTGATGTGGGGTTTTTAATTCAATTTTTTCTTTTTTTTTTATTGACAAAATAAGACCAGACTGGCGGGAGGGGGGGGGGGTTGGGCCTTTTTTTGGTTTTTTTTTTTCCACCAGGGGAAGGGAAGTGTTAGCCTTGGCTCAACCCGGAGCAGCAACAACTCCATGACATCTCTGAAGGACTCACAATACAGACAATTCAACGAAACATGCTTCAAAGTATGGCTCAAATTTTCAAAACTGTCTTCGACTTATCTGATCAGAACCCTTACAGATGGGCTAATATATGATTATAAGTTGGAATATCTTAACCAGAGTGGGCAGATTGTATGCAATACATGTGTAGATGGGTGTTTATCGAAAATACTTTAAATTTTTTTAAACTGTTAACAAAAAAAAAAACAAGAGGCCCAAAAGGCATATAAAAAGCCCCTTTTTTGGTTTAAAGGGAGGCAAAAGATATATAAGATAATATCATATTTTGCAGAATGCTTTACTTATTTAACAACTATCTTTTTTAATATAATAATATTTGTTTATTTATTTTTTTTATTAAATTAAAAAAAAATAATTAATTTTTTTAAAAAAATAAATAATTTATATAAAAAAAAATAAATTATTTTTTTTTTTTTTTTTTTTTTTTTTTTTTTTTTTTTTTTTTTTTTTTTTTTTATATATATATAAAGGAAAAAAAAGGAGGAGGGGAGGGGCAAAAAAAGATTTTAAATGGTTTTTTTCCTTTCAATAAATTATTGTGTTTGGGGAAAAAATATCTCTTCGAAAAAACTCCCCCCAAAAAACCAAGAGGTGTGAAAAAACTTTAATTTCAACCTTACAATGAAATGTAGAATATTGAGGATGCCAAATTCAGCATGCTTTTTCACAGATTTGGGGCTGTTCCAAACCGGATAAAAAACGTGCCCTAATATCCGAATTATTGGCCACCAATGCTGACTGCTGCACCTGTGTTGACTTTTGCTGACCTCCACTTTCACCGTCCATATCAGTTTTGGAAAGTGGTCCAGCATCAAAACGTTCGAGTAATAAATAATACGGTCGATGGGCGTAAATCGTTATTTGCCTTCCAAAAAGGTCCAAGTTCTCCTGATCTTAGAATTTCTGCTCAACGTAGCCATAGTCGTCACTTATAATACTCCTTGGCGATATCGCATGCGATGTGATGGATCTCAATGAAGCAAATTTACGAGCCGTCAAATTAAGTTATATAAACAGCAGACACTCCCGTGGGCATAACCGAATGATCAAATGCCTGTTGGCCGCGCTGTGGAAACCGTAATATCGACTTTACTCTTCTGCGAAGCAAATTTCCCAGATGTACACACAATAGGAAATGTGTCAAGTGGTGTTTCGGTAGTGGCATGCGTAATGAACTACCCTGCTGTCCTTCATAACAACGAGCAGCTCAAAATCCATAGATGCAAATACGCTACTCGGTTAAAGACATTTAGCAAAGCGAACATCCTCTTTCACTCGGAGCTTCGAGAGGACTCCGCTCAACACCTTCATACTTTCCTCGGCACCATGACATTTTCCCGACACTTCGCTTCGTTTGGCTTCGTATTTAATGTCACAATCAGTATTTATTTTCCACTCGAAATCGAAAGCCTCTCCCCGTTAGTCCTTCATGCCTGTCGATAGGGACCAGCGCTCGCCGTTCTTCCCCGGAGAGTTTCCACTTGGCTTTAAGCTGCCCACTGTCAAGGGTAGCGTTGGTCATTTGATGTAGCCTCTTGAAGGCGCTGTTGTAGTGAATAACTTCTCACACATTGGATCTTCGTTGGTTCTTCATCGTTTTGGATCTTCATTCACATCAGCTATATAATTGGGATATTGTGCACGTTTGCACAACACCAACCGATAACCGTGTCATCGCTTGTGAGGGCGCGGGAGTTCAGCCATCGAAGCACGCTGACGCCGGTAACACCGACGTTGCTGACGACTCCATCACACAGGTGACATCGACACCGCTGACGACCCCATCACACCGGTGACACCGACACCACTCATGACCCCATCACACAGGTGACACCGACACCACTCACGACCCTATCACACCGGTGACACCGACACTACTCACGACCCCATCACACCGGTGACACCGACACCACTCACGACCCCATCACACAGGTGACACCGACACCACTGACGACCCCATCACACCGGTGACACCGACACCACTCATGACCCCATCACACCGGTGACACCGACACCACTCATGACCCCATCACACCGGTGACACAGACACCGCTGACGACATACCTCCACATCTAACAAGGAGCGCTCACTACGCATGCAGGTCCCGAATCACAAGGACAAACAATGGTACAAGGTCAGCTGCCTGATAAGTGGAACGATGTAAGCTTCGAAAGCTTCCCCTCTACACGCCTGCACCTGCATTCCTGTCTGTGCCATGATATGGCCTTAGCCGGGCCATTACGGGTAAGTCATCTACCATTGGGCTGCTATAAGAAATAGTTGCTCGTTTTCTCGCTGTTCTACCATTAGGCTACAAGATGCATACCTGAAAACTCCCTACTGCCCATCGAACATGCTAGAGGCACAAATTTCAAACAAAGCTGTCGGTACATACAGGTAACGTTTTTTTAAATCTCTGATCACGCATGTACTCTCTCCCCTGATAATTCAATGATAATTGATGATATGCTGATGATAATGATGATGATAATTCAAGAAGCTTGCACTAAAATGCTTCACACTGCTGGATTAGACTCATTCGGGGCGGATTTCACGCGTCATATTTATTTCTGAGGAACAATACCGGTGACACAAGGAGATGCAAGATCACTGGAGATCACTGGAGATCACTGGAGTGAAATGAAGTGGTAGCACCTTCCAGATCATTGCAGTGACATGAGGTGTAGGGAGGTATAGGCATAGCACCTTCCAAACACCCTGAAGCTCATCATTAATTAATGCCACCAGGTTTCTAATCTCATGAACGTCTCCTCTCCTCTCGCAGGCCTCTTAACCGGGTAATCCACTCCTGCTGGTGGAAAATATATGCCTGGTCCCCGATCCTTATCAATCTTCGCAAGTAGAAATAGATCTCTTGGTCCTAGATCCGTATCTCCTTCGTCGCTGGGGACATTTGTGTCCCAAATGCCATGGTGCATTGCAAATAAAACGTAACCTGACATTATAGTTTTTCATCCATGGTGCACTTTTGCTTCCGAAATTAGGTAAAGAATGGATAACGTAACACATCTTCAACCGTTGAGTTTTCCCCATTCGTTGTATCGGTATCGGTATCGGAGTTTCATTGATATAGGCGAAAAGCCTATGCTTGGAACGAAATGTTTAGGTGACGTGGAAGAGCTCTTATTAATATTTGAGGAATGTCTCCAGTCACCAGCATTGACAGTCGTCATTGGTTCTTTCGTCGAGGTCATATTGGATCCTTGGTCCTGCTGGTTTCTCTAAGAAACCAGCCACTAGGGATGGGCGCTGTGTAGTCCAAATGTTGTTGAAAGTAGTTCAAAATGTGCACATGCTTTATGTTCTCTTTCTAAGATGAAAGAGTTCTCTTTCTAAACAGAGTTCTCTTTCTAATACAAGCATCTGCATACTTACATGTTGCTGCTCAAATGCACGAATACCACCCAGGGCGTGGCTTGGCACGCACGCAATTGTACTTCCGTTGATACATCCCTTTGTTTCTTCCAGCATGCTATCAAGCCTTCAGTTTTGTTTAACCTATGTTGATCATCACCCAGTATCTTCGTTGGAAACTTTGCTTTCGTGTTTCTAGTTTTCATGAACGTTTTTCGTCTCTTACGATAATCTTCAGATTTTGAAAAATACCGACTTCGAAGCTGCAAGAAGTCAAAATGTTCAAAGTTCAAAGACATTTTGCCACTTATGAAGTATTTTCATCGTCTTGGGGGCAGATTGAATTGAACTTGGCATCCATCTAATACATTTCAGCTTACATTGAAGCTTTTCCTCAGTTCGTCTTCGATGTTTCGACGATATCGTCGTTCCTTAAAATTATTGATCAGCTTTGAAAGCAAAAGGATCCAACAGCCATTGGGTTAGGTCGTTTGGCACAGGTACTGGAGGGCACACAAATATGAATCCAATCGTTTGATCACTTGGGTCTCCTGTTTCTTGAGCT
>JAOTOM010001462.1:0-69273 GCA_034440615.1 Ashinkailepas kermadecensis | reverse complement strand
AGTCCATACCCCCAGCTAGTCCATACCTCCAGACAGTCCATACCCCCAGACAGTCCTCATCCTCAGCCAGTCCATACCCCCAGACAGTCCATACCTCTGGACAGTCCATACCCCCAGACAGTCCTTACCCCCAGCCAGTCCATACCCCCAGACAGTCAGTACCTCCATCCAGCCAATACCCCAGACAGTCCATGCCCCAGGCAGTAAACACCACAGACAGTCCATACTTCCAGACAGTTCATACCCCCAGCATCCATACTCTCAGACAGTCCATACACTCGGACAGTTCATACCTCATCCAGTCCATACCCCTAGTCAGTCCATATTCCCAGCCAGTCCATATTCCCATCCAGTCCATACCCCCATCCAGTCCATACCTCATCCAGTCCATACCCCATCCAGTCCATACCTCATCCAGTCCATACCCCCAGACAGTCCATACCCCCAGCTAGTCCATACCCCCAGCTAGTCCATACCCCAGACAGTCCATACCCCCAGACAATCCATACCTCTGGACAGTCCATACCCCCAGCTAGTCCATACCCCCAGCTAGTCCATACCTCCAGACAGTCCATACCCCCAGACAGTCCATACCTCCAGACAGTCCATACCTCCGGCCAGTCCATACCTCCAGACAGTCCATACCCCCAGCCAGTCCATACCCCCAGACAGTCAGTACCTCCATCCAGCCAATACCCCAGACAGTCCATACCCCAGGCAGTACACACCACCAGACAGTCCATACTTCCAGACAGTTCATACCCCCAGCATCCATACCCCAGACAGTCCATACACTCGGACAGTTCATATCCTCAGCCAGTCCATACCCCTAGTCAGTCCATATTCCCAGACAGTCCATATTCCCAGACAGTCCATACCCCAGACGGTCCATACCCATACCCAGACGGTCCATACCCCCAGACAGTCCATAACCCCAGACAGTCCATACCCCAGACAGTCCATACCTCCAGACAGTCCATATCCTCAGACAGTCCATACCCCAGTCAGTCCATACCCAGACAGTCCATACCCCAGTTAGTCAATCCACCCACAGACAGTCCATACCCCAAGCCAGTCCATACCCCCAGACAGTCCATACCCCATACAGTCCATACCCCTGGCCATACAGTCCATACCCCCAGTCCATACCCCCAGTCCATACCCCCAGCTAGTCCATACCCCAGACAGTCCATACCCCCAGACAGTCCATACCTCCAGACAGTCCATACCCCCAGCTAGTCCATACCCCCAGCTAGTCCATACCTCCAGACAGTCCATACCCCCAGACAGTCCTCATCCTCAGCCAGTCCATACCCCCAGACAGTCCATACCTCTGGACAGTCCATACCCACAGACAGTCCATACCTCCGGCCAGTCCATACCTCCAGACAGTCAGTACCTCCAATCCATGCCCCGAATCCATACCCCGGCCAGTCCATACCCCAGGCAGTCCAAACACCACAGACAGTCCATACTTCCGGCCAGTCCATACCCCCAGACAGTCCATACTCTCAGACAGTCCATGCCTCCGGACAATTCATACCTCAGTCCATCCAGTCCATACCTCCGGAGAGTCCATACCTCCAGACAGTCCATACCCCCAGACAGTCCATATCCCCAGCCAGTCCATACCCCCAGACAGTCCATACCTCCGGAGAGTCCATACCTCCAGACAGTCCATACCCCCAGACAGTCCTTATCCCCAGCCAGTCCATACCCCCAGACAGTCCATACCCCCAGACAGTCCATACCTCCGGCCAGTCCATACCTCCGGCCAGTCCATACCCCCAGACAGTCCATGCTCAGTCCCACCGACTGACGGATTATAACCAGCGGCACCCGACTGGCGGCTGATCACGTGGCCGCTGCGGGCCGCTCCAGCGAGTCCAGGTCACGGCTGGGTAGCTCTGCGGACACATCGAGTGGCTCAGACGTGCCGTGCGGTCAGCGCGACCACTGGTCAATGCGCCACGCCAGCTCACATTGACCCACAGCATGACGTGCGGTCAGTACGACCACTGGTCAGATGCGCCACGCCAGCTCTCCCGACATTGACCCAGCAGCATACATGAACGGTCAGATGCGCCACGCCAGCTCTCTACATTACCCAGGTCAGCCACCACTGGTCAGACCGCCAGCTCCGAAGACCCAGGAGCATACCAGACGGACCACTGGTCGATGCGCCACGCCAGCTCCTCGACATTGACCCAGAGCATGACGTGCGGTCAGTACGGACCACTGGTCAGATGCGCCACGCCAGCTCTCCCGACATTGACCCAGGAGCATGACGTGCGGTCAGTACGGACCACTGGTCAGATGCGCCACGCCAGCTCTCCCGACATTGACCCAGCAGCATGGCGTGCATGATACGCCATTCCAGAGTAAATATCTGAAGCCGACATTATATTGTACAAGAACATATATTACGGTCTGTCTAGTCTAGTATGTCAAGAGGAATATATGTGTGTGTGTGTGTATATATATATATATATATATATATATATATATATATATATATATATATATATATATATATATATATATATATATATATATATATGCATATACATATATACATGTATACATATATATATATATAAGACTCCGACTATAAGGAAGGGCATCGTCTTTGGGGTGTTTGTTGGCAATATTGAAGCCTTTTGAGACCTCCCCTTCCTCCAGCTGGGCTGCTGGTCCCCCTCGCTCTTCAAAGCGAGTATTAGCCCCTCTAGGGGCTGGGGGGTATCATGGTTGCCCAAGCCACTCATTGTCTTCCGCTTGGCCGGGGAAGGGAAGCCTTCGATGTTCCTGGCTGTTGTCGACGGTGCCTCTCGACGACCTGCAAGAGGAATTGGCGCTGATCCTCGTTCTTCGTCAGGCTGAGGTTGAAGGACTGGATCAGCGCCACCCCTCGCTCCGCCGTGTCGTTGGTGACGTGTAGGCTCGCGACGCGCCGAGACGCCGCGACGAACCCCGTGTCACTCGGCCACTCCTCCGGCTCCTTCGAGGGGACGAGTGGTCTAGGGGTAAGATGCTCGTCTCACAATCGAAAGGTTGTGGGTTCGAGTCTCACCTGTCGCTACTCTTAGTCCGCGACCAATCGGCGTGAGAGATTGGCGACGCTACATGACTCAACGGTCGACGTGTCGTAAAACCAATAACCAACCATCCGGCTCCTTCGAGAGGAACGCCCTCTCCGCTCCGACGGCGTCGAGGAGGGCGCCGGACGCCTGGCTTCCGAACGACGCTAGCGTGGACGAGGCGAGGCGGGCGTCGGAGACGGTGATGCGCTTCGGCGGTTCCTCGGATCCTTCTTCCCGCTGCATCGCTTCCGCCAGCGCCTTCTCGGCGGTTGGCAAGCGGTGGTCGAAGAGAGCCATGGCGACCAGTGACTCGCTCAGGTACCAGAAGTGCCGGGAGAAGGTCTTCACGCACGCCTTGCCGATCTCAGCGTCGTGGAAGTCGCGGAGGTCGGCGGCCAGTTTCAAGTCATTCGCCGGCGCGAAGGCGACCACGGGCGCCTCGAACCAGCGGGTCACGTAGACCTCAGCGACGAAGAAGGTGAACCGGCGGAGGCTGGACAGCTCGCGCGGCGAGCAGAGCTCCCCCAGTTGGGCGGCGAACAGCGTAATCTTCGCAGCGAAGATGGCACGCGCGGTGCATGGCGCCCGGTCGCCGGCACTTCACCTTCGGGACGTCGCCCTCGCCACCCAGCAGGACGATGAAGAGCTCCATTATCTCCTTGTAGTCGTCCCGTGGGGGGCTGGTGTTGAACAGCGCGGCCCACTCCTGCAGAAGTGTGTCCCGCTTGTTCAGGAGCGTGGGCGGCAGCTCGTCGGGCGTTGGCGGCTCCGGCTGGCTCTGGTCGATGAAAGCCCACCGTTCCTTGAATCGGTTGAAGACGCCGATGTCAGGACCCGACGACGGCCCCATGCAGATAGAGAACGCCTTCTCCAGCACCAGCTCGTGTACATGGTGCCGGCAGGCGAGGCTTAGCAGACGCCGACCAAGCTTCTGCTCCAGCAGGGTGCAGGCACGGCGAGGGCTCCAGTGTTGGCGGCGGCCGTATCGAACGACATAGCCACCACACGCTCTGCGAGCCCCCAGTCGTCGAGCGCTTCAGCCACGGCGCTCGCCGTCGCCTCTCCAGTCCCACTTGCCAGCTTGGGAACGCCGATGAGCTTCTGGACGCCGTCGCCGGAGACGAGGATAGCCAGCCGATCCACCCGCGTACCGTCGCAATCCGGCAGGATCCTCCCGTCCCAGTGAACGGTAAGAGGCGTGTCAGGGGCGAAGGTTGTCCTGACTTCCGCGGCCAGTTGGGACCGGTAGCCGGCGCGAGCCTGCCGGATGCTCTCGGCATTCAGGATCAGCTCCTGAGGATCGTGGCCGAGGCTACTGGCGGTCGCCGCGACGATGCGGAGCGCTTTGCGGTCGCTCACGCCAGTCCGGTCGAGGGCGCTCGGTAACTCCTGGGAGAGCACGACCTGTGACCCCCGCGCTCGTCGCTTCGGAGGGCTTGCACCGGTCGGCTCAGCGGTAGCAGCCACCCCGCCGCGTGCCGGACTGGACTCAACCGAGGAGGAGGAGGAGGAGGAGGACGCGAGCACCGCGCGTTCGTCCAGCTGCGACGTCGAGGCTTCTCGTGATCGCTTCTCTGCCGCCACTGTCATCTCCCGGCGCTGAACTCGGCGCTCCAGCACCTTGTCCGCTCCCTGCATGATCCCTCGGCGACCCTTCTCGCGTTGCGCCGCTAGGAACTCGCGATCAGCCGGGATCGGCATCAGGGTCATCGCGTCGGCGTGGGCGACGTCGAAGAGGTCGCAGAGGGCCTCTTGAAACTCTTCCTCCTTCGTCTTGTTCGTCGCTCTTGCCTTGCTCTTCACGAGCGCCTTCCAGTCCTTGAACAAGACCTCCACCTCGCGAACGGCGCTTTTTGCCGTCATCGTTGGGATCCTCGCGGTCTCCCAGAACCTTAGCACCTCTTGGACAGTGGCCGCGGCGCTGGTGGCGATGGTTTTCTTTTCCACGTTGTGGAAATAGAAAACCCGCTTGAGCACGTCGCCACTAGAGGGGAGTTTGGCTCCGAGGATGGGGTCGCGGTTTGGCTGCCCCACCAGCCAAACAGTCGTAGCTGCGCGTGAACGAGTCATTCTGAGGGAAAATGGGTGATTTAGAACCCTAGCCTTTCAGACTTCGGTTTATGTCATTCGCGAGGGGGAAGACACATAGTACAGGTTTCAATTCACTTGCGCCACCTCTAAATATAAACCGATTCGCTTCAAATTTTGGCATGAGAGGTTTTTTCATTACTGCACAGTATCACACCAAGGGCCGTTAAAAAATATCAAGTTTTAAACTTAACCATATGCGCTATTGGCACCCTAATATATGTATATATATATATATATATATATATATATATATATATATATATATATATATATATATATATATATATATATATATATATATATATATATATATGTATGTATATATGAGTGGAGGGATGTCTTTGAAAACCACCGATTGCTTTGAGGACTAATTTGGCAGTCGTGTCGGGGACGAGTAGTGTAGAGGTAAGTTGCACGTCTCACAAACGAAAGATTGTGGGTTCGAGTCTCAGCTGTCGCTGCTCTTCGCCCGCGGCCAATCGGCGTGAGAGATTGGTGACACTACATGACTCAACGGTCGATGTGTCGTAAAACCAATAACCAACCAACCAACCAACCAACCCTTGGCAGTCCTGTCAGAGTAGAATGTATGGCTCACTGCCCATTCTGATCATCATAAAATAGTTAAAACGAAATGTGCAAAGCAACATGTATGTAAAATCAGCACAATTGTATTCACCTGTAACTGACGCGATGAGAGGTAAGGTTCTAAGTTAGTTGGAAACTTGCATTGCTTAAATGTTATAGATGTTATGGGCGCTATTGCACATTGAATTTAATGTTGGCGCACCATCTGATGCCAACTGTTATTGTCAGTAAGGTCGACTAATACCGACATCGTAAATTGGGGTCGGGAAGGGTGCAAATCAGGCAGGAATTACACTTTGATGTATGCAGTTCTCCACACCAACTGAAGACTTCGTCCCAAGTATTTCACTTGTCCCAGTCTCCACGGTCTCCACGATTGCGACAAATCGCCAAGTACGGAAGCAGTATGAGTTGGGTGGTCCTACTATGGTCCGGCTGCCCTGGCGGATCGCCAAGTACGGGAGCAGTAATGAGTTGGGTGGCCCTACTTTGTCCGGCTGTGGTCTCCACCCACGCCACGTGGCGGCTCGCCAAGTACAGGAGCAGTATGAGTTGGGTGGCCCTACTGTGGTCCGGCTGGGGTCTCCACCCACGCCACGTGGCGGCTCGCCAAGTACAGGAGCAGTATGAGTTGGGTGGTCCTACTATGGTCCGGCTGGGGTCTCCACCCACGCCACGTGGCGGCTCGCCAAGTACAGGAGCAGTATGAGTTGGGTGGTCCTACTGTGGTCCGGCTGGGGTCTCCACCCACGCCACGTGGCGGCTCACCAAGTACAGGAGCAGTATGAGTTGGGTGGTCCTACTATGGTCCGGCTGGGGTCTCCACCCACCCCACCTGGCGGCCGTCGTGTCTGACCATTGGCGCCGGTGTGTTCGTGTTAGTGCTGTCGGCACCGCCCCCGCACAGCCAGCTAAGCCAGCATCTCCAGCCTCCAACCCGACTGACCTTGTGGCCCACTGTCGGCTCGCAACACCGCCGCGCCTGTCCCCCCCCTCCCCCTGCTGGTGGGCTGTTGGCTGCTGTGTGCCCTACTGGTGGGCTGTTAGATACTGTGTGCCCTGCTGGTGGGCTGTTGGCTGCTGTGTGCCCTGCTGGTGGGCTGTTAGATACCGTGTGCCCTGCTGGTGGGCTGTTAGATGCTGTGTGCTGAATGCCCTCGCTTTCATCCGATTGCGGATGAATCTCAATAAGCATCCGTTCAGACAAGCTGACTGTTGCCTTTTGGTATTCTACCCTTCCTGCCAATAGGCTTTCAGCTATCCAGAACTTTCTGTGAAGTTTTTACTAATCATGTGTTTTGTGCAAATCGAACTGATACTCGCTTGCCGTATGTGTATTGTGTAGCATAGTCGGTCTGGGCTGTCTGTACCACGTTCGCTTTGCCTAACATCAATCCCTCGTCTGAAGTGTCGTACGGCAGCGGACATTGTATACTTCATACACTGCATGGTCATGTAAATTATATTTACGTCGTTGGTGAATTAGCGCCCCGTTCCGCATTCTAATTAATAGACTATTCCCATGCAAGTAGTTCTGTATGCCAATGTGCCAATTAGCATACACAGTGTGTCCGAATTCCCAAGTTTAAATGGAAGAAGAAGAACCTTGGGTACTTTTACGGCGCGTTGGGCGCTAGACATCGCATCGCCACATAGCGTCGCCAACATCTCACTCCGATTGGTCGTGGGTGGGTTCGGTAACCCTGCCGGTTGCGGGAATTGAGCCCACGAGCTTGCAACCAAGGGTCGAACGGCCTACCTACTAAACTACCACGATACCCACGTTTAGTTGGAAACATGGCCTATGCTTAGGTGAAGTATGACATGAAATAAAAATATTTCATCTTGAGTTACTAAGTTACATATTTTCTTTCTCATTTACGTACAGTCATCTGAGAGCATGTACGAGTCATCAGCAAAGGCATCTGAGAGATGTACGACAATAAAATATAGAAGATAGCCAACAAGAAGGTCCATTGTTTTTCATACTGTGTCCACGTCTTTGTACTGGTGCTGAATGCTTCGTATGCCTATGGTTGGGTCGCAATTTATAAGTATTAAATATATATATAAATATATATATATCATATCTTTTACTTTGTTACTCATATCTTTAATGCGAAACGTTGAAGGTTTTTATATACATCTGGCACTTAACCGAGCGTGGAACTATACACATTGCGGCACCAGCCGCGCCGTGGCACAGTCACATGTCGTCTGGGCTGGACTGAGTGGTCAGTGTGGCCGGGCCGTGGTGTAGCCCGAGGTCACATGTCGTCTGGGCTGGACTGAGTGGTCAGTGTGGCCGGGCCGTGGTGTAGCCCGAGGTCACATGTCGTCTGGGCTGGACTGAGTGGTCAGTGTGGCCGGGCCGTGGTGTAGCCCGAGGTCACATGTCGTCTGGGCTGGACTGAGTGGTCAGTGTGGCCCGGCCGTGGTGTAGCCCGAGGTCACATGTCGTCTGGGCTGGACTCAGTGGTCAGTGTGGCCGGGCCGTGGTGTAGCCCGAGGTCACATGTCGTCTGGGCTGGACTCAGTGGTCAGTGTGGCCGGGCCGTGGTGTAGCCCGAGGTCACATGTCGTCTGGGCTGGACTCAGTGGTCAGTGTGGCCGGGCCGTGGTGTAGCCCGAGGTCACATGTCGTCTGGGCTGGACTCAGTGGTCAGTGTGGCCGGGCCGTGGTGTAGCCCGAGGTCACATGTCGTCTGGGCTGGACTGAGTGGTCAGTGTGGCCGGGCCGTGGTGTAGCCCGAGGTCACATGTCGTCTGGGCTGGACTCAGTGGTCAGTGTGGCCGGGCCGTGGTGTAGCCCAAGGTCACATGTCGTCTGGGCTGGACTCAGTGGTCAGTGTGGCCGGGCCGTGGTGTAGCCCGAGGTCACATGTCGTCTGGGCTGGACTGAGTGGTCAGTGTGGCCGGGCCGTGGTGTAGCCCGAGGTCACATGTCGTCTGGGCTGGACTCAGTGGTCAGTGTGGCCGGGCCGTGGTGTAGCCCGAGGTCACATGTCGTCTGGGCTGGACTCAGTGGTCAGTGTGGCCCGGCCGTGGTGTAGCCCGAGGTCACATGTCGTCTGGGCTGGACTCAGTGGTCAGTGTGGCCGGGCCGTGGTGCAGCCCGAGGTCACATGTCGTCTGGGCTGGACTCAGTGGTCAGTGTGGCCGGGCCGTGGTGCAGCCCGAGGTCACATGTCGTCTGGGCTGGACTCAGTGGTCAGTGTGGCCGGGCCGTGGTGCAGCCCGCGGCGACGGCCGTCCCAGTGGCAGCGCCGCCGCCGCCGCCGCCGGCCACTTCCGTCGGGCCGCCGCAGCATCAGTTTCGCGCGGCGCCGTTGTGTAACTGGGAAAGCTGTCACGTGCCGCTCCCGATAAGTGCAATGTCCCGGGGCGCTCTGCCGCCGGCCGCCGGCGCCGCTCAGTGCGGCTGGACCGTGGCACCGTGTCGTACCGCACGTGTGTCTGTAACCTTGCGCTGGTCGTGCTCAACTGTCGGGCCGCTTATGGTGGCGTGTGACGTGTCCGATTTGGTCCGAAGGTCTTGTGGCGCGGCGTCCTGTACTGGTGTCTTGTCCGGCCTGAAGCGAGACGGCGCCGGTCGCCGTAGCCCACTGCACCACGTCGTTTGTCGCTGTTAGCTGCGGTCAGCTCGTCGTCTTTCCCTCTGGTGTTGCCAGTCTGTTTGCGTTTCACCTGCTACGCCACGTGCAAATAGCAGCACGCTCTGTCATGTCCTGTCGGTGCAGCCATCTTCATGACAGTGGTGTCCGCGTTTCCCATAGCCAGCCTTCGTGCAGGTCTGTGCTTGACTTGGTATGACCGTCTTCCAATGGTTGGCGTTGTTCGGGCGCCAGTGTGGTCTTCTATCCTGATTCGATTCCAGCATCATGTAGTCGGTATGCCTCCGGTAGCACGGTCAGAATTAAATTGAGTGCTGAATGTAGGGCATTTGCATTTTCTGTCCATCATGAAACATGTTTATTAAGAGTGCCGTGAGTTTCAACATAACCCTTCCAAGAACGACGTTATGTTCTCTGTTATCCGAAATTAACGAGCTATATTCATGCATAATCCCATGCACAAATGCCCGTGTCACTTTCGAACGAGGGCAACCACCTGTTGCGCAAGTCATAAATGATACGGTATGTACGAAGCACACGAAATATCAAAGTACATTTCAAAGAGACAAACACTGTCCAAAATAGCAATGATTAGTGACATTTTTAGCCGAGTGTTCTTCAGCCCTGGGCGGGATGGGCGCTGCATGACCTCTGTAGTCGAAGCGCCCCTAAACCCCAACAGCCAACTAACGCAGCCCCGGGCGGGTGGCAGCGCTTCCCATGTGTTGGTGTATCGGAGCGCCGGACGAACTGGTAGTCGGAGTTCCCAAACCTAAACGATACACGCAGATCACTATCACCGACCGGGGCGGACATGTATCATTTGTAGTCGTAGACGGTATATTATAGGTCGGTCGGCGGCCCGCCCCGGTGTACCGGTCAGGTCGGCCGGCGGCCCGCCCCGGTGTATCGGTCAGGTCGGCCGGTGGTCCGCCCCGGTGTACCGGTCAGGTCGGCCGGCGGCCCGCCCCGGTGTACCGGTCAGGTCAGGCGGCGCCCCCCCGGTGTACCGTCAGGTCGGCCGGCGGCCCGCCCCGGTGTACCGGTCAGGTCGGTCGGTGTACCGGTCAGGTCGGCCGGTGGTCCGCCCCGGTGTACCGGTCAGGTCGGCCGGCGGCCCGCCCCGGTGTACCGGTCAGGTCGGCCCCGGTGTACCGGTCAGGTCGGCCGGCGGTCCGCCCCGGTGTACCGGTCAGGTCGGCCGGCGGCCCGCCCCGGTGTACCGCCCGTGTACCGGTCAGGTCGGCCGGCGGTCCGCCCCGGTGTACCGGTCAGGTCGGCCGGCGGCCCGCCCCGGTGTATCGGTCAGGTCGGTCGGCGGCCCGCCCCGGTGTACCGGTCAGGTCGGCCGGCGGCCCGCCCCGGTGTACCGGTCAGGTCGGCCGGCGGCCCGCCCCGGTGTACCGGTCAGGTCGGCCCCGGTGTACCGGTCAGGTCGGCGGCCCGGTCCGGTCGGTCGGCGGCCCGCCCCGGTGTACCGGTCAGGTCGGCCGGTGGCCCGCCCCGGTGTACCGGTCAGGTCGGCCGCGGCCCGCCCCGGTGTACCGGTCAGGTCGGCCGGCGGCCCGCCCCGGTGTACCGGTCAGGTCGGCCGGCGGCCCCCCCGTGTACGGTCCGCCCCGGTGTACCGGTCAGGTCGGCCGGCGGCCCGCCCCGGTGTACCGGTCAGGTCGGCCGGCGGCCCGCCCCGGTGTACCGGTCAGGTCGGCCGGCGGCCCGCCCCGGTGTATCGGTCAGGTCGGCCGGCGGCCCGCCCCGGTGTATCGGTCAGGTTGGTCGGTGTTCCGGTCAGGTCGGCCGGCGGCCCGCCCCGGTGTACCGGTCAGGTCGGCCGGCGGCCCGCCCCGGTGTACCGGTCAGGTCGGCCGGCGGCCCGCCCCGGTGTATCTGTCAGGTCGGCACGCGTCTGATGCGAGCAGCCAACACCGCGTGGCGCCTCGTGAGACCCACACCGGCACGGCGATTGCGGCGGCTGTGGATTGTGCGGTTTGCATGCACGTTTGTGTGTACGATGGAGTGATTGCCGCACTAGTTCAGAGCCTGTTATGTGTCATTTGTGCTGATTGTACCACCTGTCGGTTGTTTGTTTTGTAACCGTTGTGTTAATTCGCCGTATTTCTTCACTGTGCTCTGTGTATTGTCTCGCCAGTGAATTGTCTTGTGTGTAGGCCGTGTTGTACGTGACCCTGCCGCCTGTGTGGTTTGCTTTGTTGGTTCAGGTCAACTGTGATCTGCTTAGTGTTTGTATTTTACTGGTTGTCTCGTTGGCTTGTTTTCCAGATCCTGAATTATCCAGACTTGACTTTGCTTGAATTACTGTGCCCATCATTGTTTCGTCGGTATTGTTTGTTCGCATCTTCTGTAGTTTGTTGTTTATGCCGAATAATCGACGTATGGATTATCCATTATCCTGGTAGTCACATCATTCGTTTGAATGTTATTTGAAATTAATCGGAATGTTTGTGAATTGTGCCTGCTGCTAAAAACTATGCATACGTACTATGCGTGTATGCTCCTGACTACCTACATCCTGTTTTGTTTTCTTGTGCCGTTGTTTCCCTTGTCCTGTGTTGTGCTCCCGTGTGTTTTATTATGCCAATTTGTATGTTGTTTTATCTTTGTCTTGTGTCTTAATACTGCTGTGCGCGCTCTGTGCAACATTTCCAATATGCGGTAGAAATGTTGCTATCCTCATATGAGGACACCGGACGTCCACGGGTTAATAGTGACGTGTGCTCTCTGTGTAACATTTCCAATATATGCTGGTAATGTTGCCGTTCTCATATGAGGTCACCGGGCGATCATGGGTTAATAGTGTGGTGTGCTCTCTGTGCCATCTGGCGGTTGCGTCGCGCTATGATTGCTCCATGTTTCGCTTGCATCAATTTTGTTCCGTTTCCCTGATGCAACAACGCTATTGGTTATTATTTGTGGTGTCTGCTCCTTGTTCCATCTTCAGCTTGTATCGCCTGTTGAGTGTACCCGCTACTGAGTGCACCGTCTACTGAGTGTACAGTCTGCTGAGTATGCCGTGTGTTGAGTGTACCGTCTGTTGAGTGTGCCATCTGCTGAGTGTACCGTCTGTTGAGTGTACCGTCTGTTGAGTGTACAGTCTGCTGAGTATGCCGTCTGTTGAGTGCGCCATCTGCTGAGTGTACCGTCTGTTGAGTGCACCGTCTGTTAAGTGTGCCATCCGCTGAGTGTACCGTCTCTTGAGTGTGCCATCTGTCGAGTGTACTGTGTGCTGAGTATACCGTCTGTTGAGTGTAGCGTCTGTCGAGTGTACCGTCTGCTGAGTGTACCGTCTGTTCAGTGTACCGTCTGCTGAGTGTACCGTCTGCTTACTGTACCGTCTGCTGAGTGTGCCGTCTGCTGAGTGTACCGTTTGTTGAGTGTACCGTCTGTTAAGTGTGCCATCTGCTAAGTGTACCGTCTCTTGAGTGTGCCATCTGTCGAGTGTACCGTCTGCTGAGTGTACCGTCTGCTGAGTGTACCGTCTGCTGACTGTACCGTCTGTCGAGTGTACCGTCCGTTGAGTGTGCCGTCTGCTGAGTGTACCGTCTGCTGACTGTACCGACTGCTCACTGTGCCGTCTGTTGAGTGTACCGTCTGCTGAGTGTGCCGTCTGTTGAGTGTGCCGTCTGTTGAGTGTACCGTCTGCTGAGTGTACCGTCTGCTGAGTGTGCCGTCTGCTGAGTGTACCGTCTGCTGAGTGTACCGTCTGCTGAGTGTGCCGTCTGTTGAGTGTGCCGTCTGCTGAGTGTACCGTCTGCTGACTGTACCGTCTGTTGAGTGTGCCGTCTGCTGAGTGTGCCGTCTGCTGAGTGTGCCGTCTGCTGAGTGTGCCGGTGTGCCGACAGCCGGACCTGATGTACTACTGGGCACACTCGGAGATGCCCGCCTCTCAGGTGTCGACTCCTCGCCGGCTGCCGTCCGCCGTCTGGTCGCCGTTCAGCCCGTGCCGGCCGGCACCCGAGGCCGCTCCAGGTCAGGTCGGGTCAGGGTCATCACGGGTCCGACCTCGAGACGGTCACTGCCAGTCCAGTCCTAGTGAGGGTCATCACGGGTCCAACCCATGAGACGGCCATTGCCAGTCCAGTCCTGGTGAGGGTCATCACGGGTCCAACCCATGAGACGGCCATTGCCAGTCCAGTCCTGGTGAGGGTTATTTGAGGTCCCACCCCTGAGACGGTGATCGCCAGTCCAGTCCTGGTGAGGGTTATTCGGGGTCCCACCCCTGAGACGGCCATTGCCAGTCCAGTCCTGGTGAGGGTTATTCGGGGTCCGTCCTCGGCCAGGCTTGTCCGGAGGCTGGCCATTTAGAGGGTCATTCAAGTTCCGTCCTGGTGGAGGTCTTCACGGGTTCGTGGTAGGTGAGAAGTGTCGCGGAGCCGGTGATGAGGAGTCTGCCCCTGGGTAGGATTATGAGAGGTCTCCCGTTGGCTAGCAGGAGTCTATCTCGGATGGCAATCATGGTGAGTCTGCCTCAGGAGGAAGTAGTATACCAGGTGTACCGTGTCCAACTTTTGTAGATGTAGATTCATCATGACAGCGACAGCCTGTATCGGCTTGGGATCGCTCATAAGCTGTTCTGCAACCCGTAGTTTTGTTTTCGTAATGCATGTTCCCATGCCGTTCTAATGTACTGGTTCCTTTCGTTGTGAACCGGTCGTCGGTTCTGTATTGCCGCTTGGTGACGAGTTCGTCCCCCGACAGATGTGTCCGGACGGCCCAGTCACACCGGATCCGTGACGTTCCCCGATCCGGCCGGTGACGTCATACAGGACACGGCTCGCCGAGTGCAGGAGCGCACGGCCGGCGCAGGTACGGACACGGGCAGGCCAGGCACTGGCGCTCGGCAGAGACGAGACACAGGCAGGCTGGCTGCGCGGGAGTGAGGACACCCAGGCAAGCTGGCTGCGCGGGAGGGAGGACACAGGCAGGCTGGCTGCGCGGGAGGGAGGACACACAGGCAGGCTGGCTGCGCGGGAGGGAGGACACACAGGCAGGCTGGCTGCGCGGGAGGGAGGACACAGGCAGGCTGGCTGCGCCGGAGGGAGGACACACAGGCAGGCTGGCTGCGCGGGAGGGAGGACACACTGGCAGGCTGGCTGCGCGGGAGGGAGGACACACAGGCAGGCACGAGGGAGGAAACACATAGGAAGGCTCCATGTCCGGGGGAGGGGGCATAGACATCGGAGAGGTTAGGTTCGTTTGCCATCGGGTTCCAGGGCCGAGCCCGACGTGTGTCCCGATGGGGACACACCGGGAATATGATGTTCGGAGACAGATATCGGGAGGCCGATGTTCGCGGACAGACATCGGGAAGCTGATGTTTGGCGACAGATATCGGGAGGTTGCATGCCCTGTGGCAGAGACATCGAGGGGGCTGATGTTTGGGGGCGCAAACATCGGACGGCTACATGTCCGGGGGAACAGAGACGTCGGGGTCTGCATGTTCAGGGAACAGATGTCGGGGGGGAGACATCGAGAGGCTATTTGTCCAGGAGAAACTTGGAATGTAGCATAATACTGCTATATCGGTATGATATCTACGTTACATAAGGCCTTTGTTCGGTGTTCTCCGTGCAATTATTTTGTTCCGTCCTACTCATATTTCGGCAACATACCTAGGTCTCTGAGAGTTTTTTTCGAAATCACGTACAAGGCTCAGCAAGTTTAGAATGCTCCCATGTGACATTCGATATCGGAACAAAGGAAGACTCAGTGAAGACAAACTACACGGGTACGCTGCCGTGTCCACGTGCCGTAAATTGTGTAAATTGTGTAAATTCGGAACATTTACACAGTGTGCCCAGAAATGTCGAGATCTGGTCTACTCTCGAAGCTAACCGAGATTAATTGTGAGGCTGGCAACTCCACGTTATATGTCTTCCAGGGTTCAATAATTAGCCTAACTTGAACAATTATCGAGGGTGTGCGTAACACTTTTCCCCCGCGCGCCAACGGGAAGCCGAATACCGAAGTGCTACTGACGCATACGTCACTGAAGAATAGCGAACTGCTAGTGACGTACGAGATTGCGGCGGACACCGTCTGTGTTGCCGAATGCCGAACTGTGTACGCTGGTCCCCGCACGACACGGGCTGGGGGGCGAACACGGCGCACAGCCGAGTGGGTCGGAGCGCGGCGGTGCCAGTTTCTCCGCATTGTTTCCGGCATTGCCCGGCGGATGATTTCACGGCGCGTGGGCTGGTTGTGGCGCCGTGACGCGCGGTAGGACGGCCGGCTGGTCAGGCATCGCTGGTGCCGCGCAGTGTCGTGCTGGACGGGCTGTGGTGTCGTCTCGACGAATGGATGCGATTCCCCACCTCACGTACGGACCGGGCGAGCTGTGGTGTCGTCTCGACGAATGGATGGGGTGCCCCACCTCACGTACGGACCGGGCGGGCCGTGGTGTCGTCTCGACGAATGGATGGGATGCCCCACCTCACGTACGGACCGGGCGGGCCGTGGTGTCGTCGGCGAATGGAGAGAGATTCCCCACCTCACGTACGGACCGGGCGGGCTGTGGTGTCGTCTCGGCGAATGGAGGGAGATTCCCCACCTCGCATACGGTTGTCACTGCGGTAGCCTCACAAATCGTCTGTCAGCAACAGCGTTGTGCATGGCTGGAGATCCCGGGTGGGTCACGTGGTCCGAACCCTCCCCCTGGTTTGGTATCCTGTTAATGTTAAGTTGTCGTTTTCCCTATTCAATTTGAAAATATGTCTTGGAAATAGGGGCTTGCACCCCCCCCCCCCCCCCCCCCCTCCCCCCTCCCCCGGGGGGGCTCCATGAGAGATCTCTAGCCTTGGTGGCATGACTATGAAATTTGCCAAATATTCATAGGTTACGACATCCACCACCACCAATTCCCTCGTCTTCATTTTTTATGAAATAATTCCTGGATGAAGCTAATGGAGTGATTAACCTCATCTAAAGGCTTCGAGTGTGCCAACCAGCAATTGGGCGTTTTTTTCTCATGAAGGGAACTTGGAATTGGAAATGGCAATTTCAGAGTATTCCGTCTTGTTGTGATTCATTCCAACTGTGATTCGATCTCTGAAGACTGCGCGCAAATTCAACCAGCATTTCTTGCTCTCTAATCGAATGTGTCCAACGCTGGTAGTTGACACGAGCGCACGTTGCAGACCAACCAGCCTGGGCGCCGCCTAGCGGTGCGCCGCCGGGCCAGGTGGCGCCACCGTCTCCAGCTAAGGTGTCGCCACCGTCGCCGACGAAGGCGGCGTCCCTGGCGCCAGCGATGGTGGCGCCGCAGCTACCGGAACTCAGCGCCGAGGCAGTGAAGCTGGCAGAGCTCGAGGAGAAGTTGATGCAGCTGGAGCAGCAGCTGGAAAAGTACAAGGCAATGGCAGGGCTGCAGGTGGGTGAGATTTCCCATAAACGGGAGGATCAATTCGTTCATCAATTGCAATTGCAGTCGGCATATATTGGAAATATGTTATAATCGTGCCATGAGTTGTATTTGATGTTAAAATCGGAAGCATTGATTGCGATATGGATGCATTTCCTAAGTAAAAGGTTGTCTCACCGCGTGACTAGATGTGCGAGTGAACTTCTTCCGGCCTCATTTCGTCCCTCGTGAGTTCCCCTGTGCCTGCCTGGAACCAAGGCATGCTGCCGATTGCTTAGCCACTGCCACTTAGCTTAGGCTGGCCACTTCCGGTAATTGGATGCGCTCCGGAGTTTCTATTGTCCCTAGGCTAGCTGTCACATGAAGTGTTGCCGGTTGTACGACAAACTGGTGGTCATGGGTGCTATGGTATCACTGTCGCCGAATACCATATTTTCCAGATTTATCATACGTTTGAAATGTGTCTCTGGGTCAGGTCGTCAATTCACTGCGTTGTGTTGCCAGGAGCTCACCAAAAACATGAAATCCGACTTCGAATCTCCGTCGGCGGAAGTGAAGGAGCAGGCTCCATTCACGTCCCGCACTTCTTCCAAGCCTGTCACACCTGCCAGCAGCCCGTCAAAATCGACATCCATACCTCCGCTGCCTCCCATGCCAGGAATCACTAGTCCGCCGCCCTACGTCCCTCCGCCTCCTCCGCCTCCGCCAAAACCCACGCCCATCGGCGATCCACCCCCTCCTCCACCCCCGCCCCCATCCCCACCAGGGTCTAGGATTCCCCCGCCTCCTCCGATGCCGGGGACGGGAATTCCCCCACCACCTCCGATGCCGGGGACGGGAATTCCCCCACCACCTCCGATGCCTGGAACTGGTATTCCCCCGCCACCTCCGATGCCCGGAGCTGGTATTCCCCCGCCACCTCCGATGCCGGGGGCGGGAATTCCTCCGCCACCTCCAATGCCTGGCTCAGGCCCACCCCCACCGCCGCCTATGCCCGGCTCGGGCCCGCCGCCGCCACCACCCATGCCTGGTTCAGGTCCGCCCCCACCTCCGCCTCCGCCTCCGCCCGGAGGACCGACACCGCTGCCGCCACCGCCACCTGGTGGATGGAACTCCCAGGCCGCAGGTAGGTCGCATGTAGGCGTGATGGCGTTCATGCACCCGCAGCGGGATTTTGCGACCTTCGGATTGTGTAGCTGTATAACAACAGCACGAGCTGAAGTGGAGAGTGGAGACGGCACACGGACTTCACTGAGTCTGGGATAATTTAGAACTCGCACAGTTTGTTTTGAAGCGATGCGTAGTTTTCAACCTTCGTACATTCTTCTCCCCATGTTGGTGTCGTGAACTGACACCATGCTGTTGTCGTACTATCACTATCACTGTCACTAGGCCTTGCTGTTCTGTTTGTGTTTAGTAGCGCAGCCCGCATGACAAGTATGTCCGCCATTCCGGTATCCACTCCATTAGGTCATACCGGATCGGTATCGGTGAGCACAAATCGCACCCCAGCAGACAGGCACAGATGTCTGCTTCCGTCTCCACACCCCAACATACATAAATATCTTCTGTTTTGATCACATCAGCTGCCTTCACTGCCTCACAAACCTGTCTTGTTTGTTGCGTGACATGGTAACTTGTGAGCCGGCATGGTGTGAGGTGTACTTGATGTAAGTCCGCATGGTGTGAAGCACACTACTCTTTCCATGAGTGTTTTGCGGAGGTTGTAATGGATTTGCTCTGACTTCTATCTGAGAACATTTGTTTTCGACTGATTACTTCGTTGCCTTGCTTGTCTTTCTACTACTGCAATTTTAGTTTGCAATGTGGCGTAATGATCTACTTGAAAGCTCATACTAAGAATAATCGCGCCGCACTTTTCTGAGCTGCCAAAGCCGAGTCGGAACACTCATGGAAGGGGTGCGGTCTGTGGCAACTCGAGCTCCGTGGTGCACGTGCGGCGGATAGTACAGCGTGACCGATGTCTCTGTACTACAGGCAGTGTAGCTGTCGTCACCAACAATAGGCGAGGTGAGTTCTCGCACGGCTCCGTGTCGGCCGCGCCTGCCGGCACCCTGGGAGGTCTGCCGCGCCCGCCTGTCGGCTGCCACTCGCCGCGCCGCCAATTAGTTGCATCCGTGTTCGGCTTAGATCGGCTCAAGCTTCGTTGCATGATCGGCTCAAGCTTCGTTGCATGATCGGCTCATGCTTCGTTGCTCGGACATTCCGTTGCACGGAATGTGCGAGTTTTGTCATGCAGATGAGGCTATGGCTTGCGATCTATCGGCCACTCCGAGGTGAATTGTAACAGTTCTTTCTTTTCAAACCAGTCGTATGCAGTCAGTCTTGCAATTCACTCTCAAATTTCAGAAACTACAATCACTGGAACGACAGATACGCAATGTTGTACTGTGCTGTGCTGGAGAAGTCATTGATCAATTCCATGCGCCGGTAGAAGTGACACCACGCCATCTTTAACAAGCGCACAGCTTTAGTCACCCTTTTAATTTCTCCAGCTGTTGTTTAAATTATTATTATACTATTAGTATCAGTAATGCTAATATTGGAAGTTATTACTGATTATTATCACGTCTGACTATTTGTTGCACTGAACGATATAATCTTGCAACTTTGCTGCAGCTAAAAAAATTGACATGAAATTCAGGGAAGCATAGCTGGTAATATGTGGTGGTGATTATTAGTCTTAATTTTTTTAATTCGATGTTCGTGGTATTCATGATCATCGTTTTGCCTCCTCGATCCTTTTAGACATTGCCATGCAGGTAGTTGACTTTAACGTGGAATGATACCATACTTGGACTCGGCCTTTTATTCATCGTGCCGGTGTCTTGATTAACAGCATTGCTTTTGTGTGGGGATTTTCTTCGCCGCCTCTTTTTACTCACTTGCTATGTGCTTAGCCGAAAGGTAATAGTCTACCTAGTCTGCAACTGATTTTCACAAATCAGCTCGCCTTGAATGGCTAACGTTAGATTAATCACTGTATACCTTTATCTTACACCGAATCTGGGAAACTATCGCGACTATTCTTTGCAATCCCGTTTTGCTGCCGAGGCGCCGTTTCTTCCCTCCCCTGCTGCCACAATGGTTCTCTGTCGGGCAGTTTTAGCTGGTATCGCTGCGCTGACCTGTCGTTCGGTGACGGTGTTCTATGTGCGCCAGTCGTCCGAACGGTGTCCGGCCTCTGACGGACTGTGATGGTTTCGCAGCGCTGCGCAAGACGCCCGTCAGCCCCAAGGTGCCGATGCGGCCGCTCTACTGGACTCGGATCCAGATCCCGTCGCCAGTGTAGGAAAGTCCTTATTGGCACGCGAAAGTCTAGCGACCTCTTCGTTCGCGATAACTCCAGTTACGAAAGTACCAGTACCTTTTGCTGCCCTGTATTGCACTGCAGCACTCCACGATCACACGAGAACTCCAGACACCGTACAGTACGTTCTCCTCGGAAGGTAAGCCGTGATACTGCCTTTCCTATGAATTTAGAAGCCGAATTTAGTTGGGTAGCGGGCGCGCGGAGCAGCGGTCCGACCGCTCAGAGGATTCAAGCTGAACTGGCTTGGGGCCGCACGGGCGCTAGCGGCTTCGGAAGACCCCCGATCGCGGATTGGTCAAGGGCCGCAGAAGCACACCATGACGTCACATCCATGTCGACGGCCTTCTAGAAGGGGAAATAGTCTATTTCTAGTGGCGGTGACAATGCGTTACGTTTACGGTACACTTTTACAATCGCAAGGCTTACGGGATTATATCAATTACGGTTACGGGACAGCCAAACGTATAACTTTATGTGAACACAGTTACATCTAGCATTAACGACGGCGGCGGTACGCGCCGGTCGTTTAGAGGTCACGGGGCTGGCGGGCGGGTACGCCGCTCAGATAGGAGGTCGAGGTCACCTCTGCGAGCGACCGCCGGGCGCGCTGGGATGCTGGAGAGGGGAGGGGAGGTACAATGTCCAATGTACGGCGACCTCGCTGGGGCGGTGGCTGCTGACGTAGGCAGCAGACCGGCCGACGGCCAGTCTCGGAGCCGGGGATTTGTCGCGCCATGAACGAAGGGGCATTGCTGAATTATATGGGATCAAGACGCTCAAAAACTAACTCTCTTACAACACAGCTAGAGGTCCGAAAGGTCGGATCATTTCCCAGATTGATCCTGAGCTTCCACTCAGACATATCACGGCCTTCTACAATCACATTCGAATCAACAGACAATTACGAGACGACAACAATTTAATACATGTCAGATGACATACAGTTCTACGTGGGTTAGTCTAGGAGGTTTGTAAGGGTTATCCGCTCCCTGATCCATGGTAGTAAATAAACAATGTTCCTAATAGCTAAACACATACAATTTTTCGTAAACATTTTGGCGATCACTGTCGCGCGCGCACTGGTATAAGTTCAGTCCGGTTCGGGAAGGGGAAGTAGCTGAGCATGGCCGACCTTGCCATGCTGCATACTGGATGCCGCCCGGGGTGCGACACTCGGCGACCTCACTCACTGGTCGGTTATGCGGTATCTCACCGCATGTCTTGCTATTTCCTATTCATTACGCCGGTTGTGACGCAATTGGTAGTACCGCCACATCACTCGGCGGAGGGCTGCGGCGCGGCTCTCCTTGGGAACCGGCAGGGACGGCGCGCTGGCAGCCCGACGGCCCTCGGCATCGGGTACGCTGTCAGCGACGGCGTCGCCGACAGCGGCGTCCGCTGGCCCCGTGCCAACGGACCAACTGTCGGACGGCTCGGGCGATACAGCCGGCGGTGGGCTCGTGTTGCCGGTGCAGGGTGAGGCGGTCGTAAACGGGTCCACCTCGCAGGGGCCGGAGGAGGCGGCGGCCCTGCAGAGGCGTCCGCTATGGTGCAGCAGCGAGTGGCCGCAGGTTTGGCACCACTCCTCATGGTGCTGGTATGAGGCAGGCTTCTCTGCCCGCGGTCCAGGTCGCCCTTGCGGCCCGTATCGATCAATAGGGAGGTCTTCCCCAGCGATCGTCAGTCTTCTCAAGAGGTCGTCCGGCATGTAGACGCCGTGCTCCCAGGTGCGCTGCTCGGTCGGCTGACCTTCCCACTCCACCAGGTATTCAACGCCCTCGCGGCTCCACCTGGCCGCGAGGACGCGCGATATCTGGTGGCTCATGTTGGCTGCTGTTGGCGGCGGTAGTCGGCGGTAGTCGGCGGTAGTCGGCGGGAGGTGGCGTGTCCTCTCGACGGTCCTGCGGCAACTGGCGTGACGGACTCGTCACGCCCGATTGTCAGGTCGTGTTGATGTTGGCCCAGGGCCAGGACGGATGACGATGATATCTTCACCGAGCGGGAGGGGTTGAAGGGTGGAAGGTTGTGGTGTTGGGTTGACGGGAACAGAACTCTGTTTGCGGCGCATCAGACAGTACATGATAACCCCTGTTGTGGCTACGAACATCAATACCACTGGGGTGACCAAGGCTGAATGTCCTAACACTGCATGATAGCGGATGTCACGTGTGGTCTGCAGTTGATAGCTGAGATGGGAGATTGGGATGTCGAGGTCAGGTAACATCGTCAGGGCTGCTGTGTCGGAGTTGCTGTCTAAGCTAGGCAGCTGGGTTCGGATTGTCTGCTCGGTCAGCTCGACTAGCTGGGCAAGCTGTGAGCGCAGGAAGTTCACATGGTTGACATCCAGAAGGGATGATTTGGAGCTGGCCGTTGGGATTCGAAAATACTTGGAAAGAATTGAACATCCATTGCTCAGGTGCACCAACTGTGCAGGGGTGGTTGTGGTGAATTCAGAAGTGCCATTAGCACAAACCATTTGAATGTTCACCGCTGATCCCGAAGTGATCAGCCAAAGGTTTCGTTCTACTTCCAAAGCGGTCGGGGTACTTTTGAGGGACACTCGTGCTTTGCACTGAGTGTTAATTTCGTCGATCTCACGCAGATACAGTGATTTCACACAGGACGCGGTCGTCGCTGTGAATTGTTCGGCGCGATGGAAATGACAAAAGGGCAACTTATGTTGCAGGCATATGCGGATATCTTCAGATATCTCCATGAAGCGGGTGTTGTCCTGGCTGATGGCAAAGAACTTCACGTTTCCTGTTTCAAATCTCGTTTCCAAAGACGAATTTCGGTCAGGCAGTTTCGTGTTGAAGATTTCAAACACGTTGAAGCGGTCCGGAATGTTGATGATGGGGATGGGTAGCGTCATGTAGGATGTGGAGTTCACGACTGTCAAGGAGGTATGAATGATCCGGTAATACTCCTCGAGTTCGTTGGTCCGGTAGGGCAAAGCTTTGCCGTTTGGTAGGGCATTGCTGATGCTCGAAAGTACCTTGAACAGTTGAGCTGGTTTTACCAGTGATTGGGACAGGATACCATGAATCAGAAGGCTGAGTTGCGTCTGCAATTCCAAAAGTTGATTGCTAGCTTGCTGAATGATGGCTCTAGCGTTTTCAGTCACCTTAGTGATTTGGGTTTGAAGTGAAATGTAGATTTCAAGATATTGCAGTTTGGTACGTTCCATAATTGAGACCTGATGGGCCAGCTTGTTCACCAAACGACGGAGCTGGTTGATCGCCTCGCGATTCGTTTGTACTTCCGCGCTGGTATGGTTCATGATCGATATATTTTCTCCGAGAATGTGAACTATGCTGTCTTTATCGTTTTCTATGGTATCAAGTCGGCTGAGGATGGCTTCAAGGTCAGCGTCGGTAGCTGTACCGAACAGAAATGACAAGGCATTTCCAACGAAGGGCAGGACGGATCGCTTCTGTCTATGATGGGTCAGATTGATTGAGTTGGCTGACAGGAGTGTATTATCTAAATTAGTCCTAAGTGTTTTCAAGCTTTCGGTCAACTGGGATTTCACGTTGTCGGAGTGCGGAAATTGCGGATGGTCAAAGAGAAATAATCCTATACGTTTTTCGAACACATGTAGCGTGTGGTTCAAGTCGCTCAGCGTTGTAGGCACATCGTACACACGAAGAGGCACGTGCACTTTCCATATCTCATGGGTTGAGTACAGTACACCACGTGGCAAGAACAGAGTTCCGTAGGTAGTTTTGAGTATAAGGAATAATAGGAGGGGGAATGATTTCGACCACCGACATTCTGTAAAATCAAAGACCTGTGTCACACTAGACATCAGGATAGGCGACGTCACAACGTCACATCAACATCATTATGCCCATATGGGGTTCCATCACAAGGTGCTGCACGCACCACGTCCATCACATCGGCAATCCGGCCGGTAGGTGGCGTTACTCGTCACCGTTGGTGGCGCCACTGCGTCAACACAACAAGACAGTTACATGTTCACATGAAGCGACTCACGAGTACGCTTCGACGACATATCTACTAGAGCCGTTACTAAAGCATCGATTTAAACATCATCATTTGTAATTTTAACTGCTTCATCATTGAATCATTTTGCATCTCCACAAAGCTTGCAAAGGCGTTGACATTAGGCGTGACGTCGACTCGGTCGACATCAGCCTCGTAATCAGTGGAAGTAGCGGAGTCATCGTGAATTTGAAGTTTGCATGGAGGACGATCGTCGTCAGATGATTCCACCAAAAGTCGTTTTTCAGGGACTGGCCTCACTGGGCTTTCAGTCGTGTCCTGCACGCGTTTTGCTAATTCTGAAAGCGGAATTTCATCTTCCGATTCGCTAATTGGAGGTTTCGGACGTTTCGCCAATTGCGATTGTGAAGTTTCAGGGTCTGAATCACTGGACACAGGTAAGGGTCGTTTTAAGCGCTCTGCTAATTCTGAAAGGGGTAAATTGTCTTCTGAATCACTCGAAGAGGGAAGTGGTCTTTGGTTTCGTTCCGCTGGTTCCGGAAATGGGGCGTCGTCGTCTGACTCACTGGTCGACGGCAACGGCCTTTTGTTTGTCTGGACGGGTTCAGACAGAGGAATGTCTGTCTCAGTGTCACTCGATACCGGTGGGGGCCCAGCTACATCTGCAGACTGTGTGAAAGGTGATCTCTCTGGCCGGTCAGACTCGACCGGCGGTGGCTGCACCGAGCCAGGCACGGGCTCTGTCAACTCAGCGGTTTCATCATCCTTTGTTCTCTGTGGGCTGCATACATCCATGGGCCAATCCTCACAGGGACTGTAGTCAGGGCCGACCTCGGCCCGTTTGGCTGACCTAAAAGGCTGCACTCGTTCAGGGACAGCACCATCTACCTTGGACGTTTTCTCTAGATACTTCTGGTTCACTGGTTCGTCGTGGTCCTTGGTGGGTTCCCATGCTGTGTTCGGGTCGGCTAGCCGTAGCTTCTGTGCATGCACCAACCGGGTCTTACCGGAGGTCTGATTTCTGATCACATAGTTCACTGGGCTCGTTTGCTTCACAATCCGAAAGTACGGTTTCCACGGCAACGAGAACTTTGACGACGTGCCAGGGTGCACAGTTGTGTCATAATAATACACGGGATCCCCAATTTTGCAATTTCGCGGCTTGGCTTTGCGGTCCGCGTACTCACGGTTACGTTCATGGCTCTCCACAATGTGAGTCTTTACATGGCTGTACGCTTCATGTAAATTTGACAGCATTTTTGGGACATAGTCTTCACCGTAATATTTCATTTTAGGCTGGAGCAAATTGTCCAGGGGGAGAATGGGGTCTCTGCCGTACAGTGTGAAGAATGGCGAGATGGTTCCAGAGCTTCCAATGTTAGCGGTCCGATAGGCGGCAAGAGTGGCGGGAATTTTTGTGTCCCAATCATCCTTATTTTTGTTGATTGTTTTTGCCAATATGTCGTTTTGCCACCTATGGTACCTTTCGCATCGTCCGTTACTTTGTGGCCTATATGCACTGGTGGTGATATGGCGAATATTCAAACAAGTTTCCAGCTCGTCTACAACGGCATTTCTGAATTCTGTTCCTAAGTCCGAAAGTATCACGCGTGGACATGAGTGGCGTGGGATGATTTCTTCCATAAGGATTTTCGCGACAGTATGGGCATCCTTTCGCTTAGTGCAGAAACTTTCCGGCCAAGAAGAAAACAAGTCGATGATTGTGATGACATAACGGTTACCTTGTTGTGTTTCTGGGTATGGTCCACAAGTGTCAATCGCAATCATTTCGAAGGGATAGTGAGGTACTGGCATCTCCTGCATCGGGGCTGGGGCTGCTTTGGCTTTGCGTCCTGTGCAAGGCACGCAAGCTTTGAGGTAGGCCACTGTGTCTCTCCACATTCCGTTCCAATAATACCTGAATTTAAGCTTTTCGTATGTTTTGGTGAGTCCCATGTGTCCTGCAAAGAAACCATCGTGCATCTCCTTCAATACTTCCTGTCTCAGGGATTTTGGCACGCATAGTTGTAAGCCTGGAAATGGTCCACAGCGAGGTCCATCGCTAATTTTGTAGATCAGTTTGTCCAATTCCATGTAACGCAAAACGATGTCCCGATAATCTGAGTGATTTTTGTCATTCATGATTTTCCGAATAGTTGCTATTTCCTCATCGGCACTCTGCAGTTCCACTATATTCTCCCATTTCACTAGTACTTCCTTAAATTTTACCTCTCTGCTCAGGTCTTCCTCTGGTTTTCTGAATTCAGTGTGACGGAGATCGCCCATTGGTACATGGTCTGAATCTATGACGTTCACGTCTTGGTCAGTTTCGTGCATTCGACTAAGGTGGTCAGCCACGATATTTTTGCTTCCTTTAATGTATATGATTTCGCAGTCGTGCTCTGAAAGCATGATCGCCCATCTCTGCAACATGGGATTTTTCATTTCTGACAGGTTCAAAAAAGTAAGTGGACGGTGATCGGTCAGAATGGTGAATTTCGATCCAAGCAAATATTGGCGTAATTTTTGCACACTCCACACGCAGGCATAGGCCTCTTTCTGTACCACGGGCCACTTCCGTTGTGTCTCATTTAACTGTTTCGACAGGTACTGTACCACTCTTTCACCTTCTCCGTGTTCCTGCACTAACACGGCTCCAACTGCTTCCTGGGAGGCATCCGTGTATAATTTGTACTCTTTCGTGATGTCGGGATATGCCAGCACGGGTGCGGTAGCTAATTTCTGTTTCAGAGTTTCAAAAGCAATCTCACACTCGTCTGTCCAATCAAATCGGGCATGTTTCTTCGTGAGGTTTATAAGTGGCGTGGAGATTTTGCTGAAGCTGGGAATGAAGCGACGGTAGTATGAACACATACCGATGAATGAGCGGACTCCCTTGACATTGGTCGGGGCTGCCATATGTTGAATCGCTTCCACTTTCTCGGGGTTTGGCTTGATGCCAGAGGCTGACACTAGGTGTCCCAAGTACTGTACTCTTTCCTTCAAGAAGTCACATTTCGACAGTTTTAGTTTCAATTTCGCTTTTCGCAGTCTGCGAAAAACTTCTTCCAGATGGGCCAAATGTTCGTCAAATGTTTTGGAGTAGACGATTATATCATCGATGTAGGCGGTTGCAAACTGATTTTGAATTCCGGACAGCACTTTGTTCATCAATTCTGCGAACTTGGAGGGTGCATTGCAAATTCCGAATGGCATTTTGCGAAAGTTCCAGAGTCCCATAAAGCATGTGAAGGCTGTTTTGGGAATACTCTCCTCGGACATCGGGATCTGCCAATATCCAGCTTTCAGGTCCAAAGACGAAAAGAAGTTCGCACCTCCCAGAGAGGCAAGAATGTCCTCAATTAGCGGGAGTGGGTAGCTATTTTTCTTGGTCACCTTGTTTAGTTTTCTGAAGTCAATCGCGAATCGGTTACCTCCATCCTTCTTGCGAACGATCACGATCGGGGCGGCCCAAGGACTGTCTGAGTCCTCAATGATACCAGCGTCTAACATCACTTTAATTTGTTCCTCTACGTATTTTCGCTGAGAGAATGGGGTTTTGTAAGGAGCTTGTCGGATCGGCGGATTGTCTCCAGTGTCAATGTCCATTTTGATGACATCAGTCGTTCCAAGATCTACGTCAGTCTCGGCAAATAAGTCAGTGTTAGCACGTAACAGTTGTTCGAGTCTGTCTTTGTCTGCACCAGTCAGGTGAGCCAGCTTGGCTTGGTCAAGCGGGTCAGAGGGAGCGGTTGGCGGTGTCAGTTCAATGTCCTGTGTCATGTCAATCAGGTTTTCTAAGTCAGAATCGTCTATAGTCTCAGCGAATGCAATCACCTGCTCTGGGTGCAAGGAGAAATCACGAGTTGTAGTGTTGACAATTTGCACTGGTACGCGTTTGTGTTGGTCAGGCTTCGCTATTATTTCGGCTATGTACAAGCCAGGTTCCTCAGAGATCAGCGACATGTTATCCAACGAGTGTACATGACAGTTTTGATCGACTAGTTGAACACGGTTGATGAAGGCTGGGCATTCCACGACAGTGTTGGCGGGAATGTGAACTCTTTCCTTGACTCGCACGAGTGAGCTCGTTGGTTCACTGTTCTGTTTTTGTGGTCTGAGAGGAATCATGTTTCCATCGATGCAGAAGGCTTTCTTTTCAAAGTCTAGCTTCGCTCCAAACTTCATCAAAAAATCATTCCTCAACATGCACTCCTGTTTTAGGTCCTGCACAATTTGAAATTCGAAAGATTTTCGGAATTTGCTCATCTCCACCATGAAGGTTCCAACTCCAATGTTTTTCAGGCGATGGCCACTGGCGGATATCAGTGGTATGCAATCTCGTGGGTCCTGTGAGAAATTTATAATATTTTTCTCCGCGATTTTATCAAAGAATTTTTTTTCGAAATCAACGATATATCGGCTCCCGTGTCCACTAGAGAATAGGCTTTCTGGTCGCCGATGTGAAGCCATGCCATGGGCGTGTTTGCCTTGATGTGGACTTGTTGGACGCGTGCCAACCTTTGTTTACGTTTTTCGGGGTCGCGCTTTTTCCTGATATTCTTCCTCATTTTTCTCGGTATTTCCTCCGTCTGAATTTGCTCAGCTCTATCACGGTGGTCAGTCGCGACAGAGCTCATTAGTTTTCCGCCTGGCTAATTGGCTGAGAGCGGCATCGCCTTCCAATGTGGCCAATTTTTGCACATCTGATACAGATGGGTCTACCATCGGGAGTCCAGCGGTAAGCTGGGTGCTGGTCGGTGTTGGGTGGTGCTCTCCATACTCTGGGGCCCATAGGAGGTCGTGGCTGCTGTGGTCCATAGTGGGGTCTGACTGAGGTGGTCCATATTGCGGTCCTGGCTGAGGTGGTCCATAGCGTGTTCCTGACTGATAGTTTCGTGGCGGACGTGGGTAACGTGGGTAGGTGGGATGGAATACCCGTGGTCCAGGCTGTGGTTGGTTCTCCCTGGGTGGCTTCGGAGTTTCTGGCTTGATTGCCGCTAATTTGTCCACCGATTGGCCTATTGCCATAATAAGTTTTTTTTTTTTCCAATTTCTCCACCTTGTCCTCTCCTGTGTCCGGCTGATTAGAGTCGACTTCCATCGGCTCCTGCCTTTGTACGCCTCTACATACCTCGATTACTCTGTCAACCTTCTGTTCCTTTACTACAAACTGGATGGCTTCCTCCAGGGTCCGGAAGTTCTGTCTGTACAGCTTGTTTGCCAATGAGCTACTTTGGACACCTTTGTTGAAAATATCAATGAGAGTTTCCTGAACCGTGGGATTTTCGACATCTGAGTAAGCTTCCCGTGCCAGTGCGATTAATTTCTCCCCGTAGTTCTGTACCAGTTCATTGCGAATCTGACGTAGTTTTCGCAAACCCTCCTGAGCGCATTTGTTGTCCGAAAGGTCCGAATACCTTTCCCGCATGACTTGTTTTATTTGAGCCCACGTCATAAGTGGTTGTTCCGCGAATACGCGCTGCATGAACTCGGCTGCAGGTCCAGTAAGAGTTTTGATGCAAATAATCTGCATCTGTTCGTCATCCATGCTGAAGTTAATTTGGTCAAGATGCCTTAGCCATTCAATTAATTTATTATGACCTTCTCCAGAAAAAGGTTTAATATTCTGGGTCATCCCTTGTGCGCGCATGTCTAAGCGAATTTTGTTGAAGCACTCCGCCAATCTATCAGTAGAAATCTCAGTCATATTTAATTACGTTAAGTTATTCTATATTTTTCAAAATTATTTGCTCGCTTTGTGGAGATTTCTATGTTTCAAATTCGGCTCGATGTTCACACAGTAGTTCCCACACACAGTATTCAGAACACGGTAGGTATACAGCACAATTATGGAATTTTTAAAACCGTTCTATGTGGTCAAAATCCAAAATTAGTATTTTTTAAAAGGATGATGGATTTTGCTCGGACTTACGTAAATGAAGCGGAAGACGTTCTCTTGCTCGTCCGTGCTGAAACGGCGTGATTGAAGGTCCAGTTGGTGTTGGTCTAGTTGGGCTTGCAGAAGGTCGAAGAGAAAAAAAAAAGTTTCGCAAAAAGTTTTGCAAAAAAAAATGTTTGCAAAAAATGTTTTGCCAAAAATCCGGGTCACGGCACACTTGTAGGAAAGTCATTATTGGCACGCGAAAGTCTAGCGACCTCTTGTTCGCGATAACTCCAGTTACAAAAGTACCAGCACCTTTTGCTGCCCTGTATTGCACTGCAGCACTCCACGATCACACGAGAACTCCAGACACCGTACAGTACGTTCTCCTCAGAAGGTAAGCCGTGATACTGCCTTTCCTATGAATTTAGAAGCCGAATTTAGTTGGGTAGCGGGCGCGCGGAGCAGCGGTCCGACCGCTCAGAGGATTCAAGCTGAACTGCCTTGGGGCCGCACGGGCGCTAGCGGCCGGAAGACCCCCGATCGCAGATTGGTCAAGGGCCGCAGAAGCACACCATGACGTCACATCCATGTCGACGGCCTTCTAGAAGGGGAAATAGTCTATTTCTAGTGGCGGTGACAATGCGTTACGTTTACGGTACACTTTTACAATCGCAAGGCTTACGGGATTATATCAATTACGGTTACGGGACAGCCAAACGTATAACTTTATGTGAACACAGTTACATCTAGCATTAACGACGGCGGCGGTACGCGCCGGTCGTTTAGAGGTGACGGGGCTGGCGCCTCGCTGGCGGGGTGTTAGCCGGACAGAGGGAGGGGAGGTGCAATGTCCAATGTACGGCGACCTCGCTGGGACGGTGGCTGCTGACATAGACAGCAGACGGCCGACGCCAGTCTCGGAGCCGGGGATTTGTCGCGCCATGACGAAATGGGTTGGTGCTGAATTTACGGGATCAAGACGCTCAAAAACTAACTCTCTTACAACCTGTCGTGTTGTATGGGCAGGAAAAATCGCTCAACATTCCACCAAGTTACACCCTTGTCTTTTTACAAAGGCGTCTAGCTTCGTTTATCTCTTCCTTTTAACAACATCGAAGAAAAGACCGCAAAGGAATATCTAGCTCTCGTCACTCGTGTTTTGCGGCTTTGCCAGCGTCGCCCTGCTCCCCTGCGTTGTGTATACACGTCTAGAAGGTCATGTTTTTGTGATGCCACCGTCAATAGACCCGATTGCTGGATTCAAAATTGCCGGCTTGGACGAAAAGGCGCCACTTCAGCATGCTTGAGTTCACCCCTCTCCCGTTCAACGATTTTCTGCCGAATGCGTCGTTCCTGGGACTTTCGCAGTGGTGGCCCTCCGATGAAATTATGCTACTCCAGACAAGTGCCCCCACCCACCGAAAATTACTGGATCCACCCCTGCTACAATTTGTTTCCAAGTTAATACATGCAATTATGGTAACGATCTTCATTTGCATGAAACATCCATTTTAACACCGTGATGGCTGCTAATGTTCTCGACAAGATTGTGCTACCAAAGAGTTGCGTTATCAGGTCCATCTGCTACCCTCCATGGCGGGTAAGGGGACACTTTTTTGCACCTCTGGTGGGGTGGGAGGATCGGATCTCCACACTTTTCAGCGGTGCATAACCAGTTCTCCGTTAGCATGGTCGGTAGTGTTGTAGTGTGTTTGGCAGACCATGTTTTGGGTCAGGTATCGCAGAAGTTCAAGGGCTCACGTAGGAGTAAAAGGTGCCCCCGTTGAGAGGTCAGGTGTCCTATGCAGGTTCCGAGCGCCCGTTTGGAATTTCAGGGACGCCCTTGAATCTGCTGGGGCGACTCTGAAGAGGCCGAGCAGCCTCACAACAGACAATGCATGTATCCAAGCTCCCGTGTTGCCGGGACAACTTTCCATGCCTTTGGTGACGTACGGGCCATCCCCTTCCCCGCACACCAATGCTGATGTTTAAGATGGGACCATTGGGCATTGACTGGAAGGAATGGCGTAAAGGAATGGCGTAAAGGAATGGTGTAAAGGAATGGCGTAAAGCATATTGCTGCGTTCCCAGTCAGTTTGGCAGAAATTCTGACCTTACATTGTGCTCTTCAGATGACCTTGCACGGTGCCCTTCAGACAGTCATAGTCATGTATTGGGGTACTTCCACGTGGTGGCTGTTCTGTACCCAGACAATGTTGCGTAAGCACATCAGGTAAATACAATTGCGTCAGAAACATTTCAAGAACATACAGCTTATATAGACTTACACACATTTAGTAAAACTAGCGACTCTGCGCTAAAGCACTTATGAATGCAGAGCGACTCGGTGCTTGCCTGGTGACGGGTGGTAGCCTATTCCAGGCGACCGCGGCGCGGTCTGAAAAACCTCGCTGGGTCTGCGCGAGTCGACATCTTGTGAGATGAAGCTCACCGACTGACCCAGCTCAGATCTCCCTCTGCAATACTTGTGACCGCGGGGTAAACATCTTGCGAACAGCTTCCGGACATTGTTCAGTACACATGGCTCTGTGTGCCTGAACGCAATCGTGCTCCAGAACCATCTCTGCAAGGTTCAGCCATCCTAATGACACAAGTGCAGGGGACACATGTTCGTTGCGGTGCACACCGGTGACTAGTCGCGCGGCAAAGTTGATGCATTTTTGCACGCGGTGTAGACGGCACTGAGCGGCTCCGCCCCAGAGGGATAAACAATAAAGGATGTGAGGGAAAACGTGGATCTGGACTAAGAGCTTGAGGACATCCGTGGTGAAATGATGGCGAAATTTGTATAGGGATGCTATGATGGCGTTGCATTTGAGCACAACCATGGATATGTGAGAATCCCAGCTAAGCTGCTGGTCGAGGAGAACACCTAACACCTTAACGGTGGGACGTGGAGTTATGATCGAATCTGAAAGAGTGATCTGGAAGTTCGCTGCCTTTTTTAATGACGCCTTGGTGCCAAAGAGCGTGAATTGAGTCTTGTCCCGGTTCATCCTTAGACTGTTGGACTGAAACCAACTTTGAAGACGAGATATGGACTCCTCGACCCGTGCCTTGAGGCTGGATAGGCCGGTGACGTTGGGTAGATAATAATCTAGGAGCTGGGTATCGTCGGCATAGGATAATAGGCGGCCATGGGGGAGGAAAGAGGACAGGTCATTGATGAAGATGAGAAAGAGGATTGGGCCGATGATGGAGCCTTGTGGCACGCCGTGAGTCAGGGATGAAGGAGCCGCCGCTCACCGTCTGCTTCCGGTCGCTGAGGTAGCTGCGGAACCATTCCGTCGACCGCACGCCATACCAGCCGAGCTTGGCCAGGAGGACACCATGATCGACGCTGTCGAAGGCTTTGCTGAGGTCTATCGTTGCTAGCGACGCGACGTGGCCCTGGTCGACCAACTGTAACATCCATTCGACAGCATCGAGCATGGCGTCCTCCGTACAGTGGTTCGGTCGGTAGGCGTACTGTGAGGGCGAGAGTACATGATTGTCATGCAGGTACGACACCAATTGCATGGAGACGACCTTTTCCGTGATTTTGGAGAGAACAGACAGAATTGAGATTGGTCTAAAATTGCTAAGATCAGAACGATCGCCTGACTTAAAAATTGGCGTTACACGGGCGACTTTCCATGCAGTGGGGAAGGCCTGCGTGACAATAGAGCAGTTGATGAGATGGAGCAGATGTGGACCGATGACAGCGAAGCATTTTTGACGGCGTGGAGAGGGACTCCGTCGACTCCGATTGCCCTGGATGAACTTATTCGCCCTATCGCCTTAGAGAGCTCAGGTAGAGTGGCGGGGTGCAGCGCCAGCGCCGACGCGCACACTCTGGGTGGCCGGGGACCATACTTGGGGCTACCGTCGCGTACCACCTCCGCCGCTATACGTGAGCCCACCTCCGCGAAGTGCGAGTTGAACTTGTCTGCACGGGCTAGCACATCATCATCACTGTCGGTGGGTCCCTCTGTCGGTCGGAGCGCAAACACTTTCAAACGGCGCCAAAACTCACGTCGGTCAGTCAGCAGGCCACTACACAGGAACTCACGGCGGACTCGGATAAGTTTACTTTTCAGGCGATTTCGCCTCTGTTGGTACGTCTGTCGTGCTTCCGGTGTTCTGGATGTCTCCCAATTTCTTCTCGTTGCGTTACGCTCCTCCATGGCTGACGTGAGCTCGGCGTTATTTCGGAGCCACGGACAGTGCGGATGACGCCGTGTCACGGTGATGAGCGGGCAGTGCTCATCTATGGCCGCGTTCCAAACCATCATGAGGGCCGCCAGCTTCCCATCAACCTCGGAAGCCTCATAGAGTGGCCTCCAGTCAGCGGTCAGTAGGCTCAGACAGAGAGCATTCCAGTGGACGCGCCTGCACGGCCTGGTGGTGACGGGGGCGTGGCGCGATGGGCGCTGTCGGCGGATCTGGGCGTTGATGAGAATGGGCTGGTGGTCTGCTATCGGATCCCGGAGTACAACGGCGGGTGTGGAGAGGTCTGTGATGTTCGATATGATGAGGTCTAGTAGCGTGGGTGTAGGGAGGAGGTGGGTTGGCTGCATCACCAGCTGTTTGAGGCTCAGGTCGTTCAGGATGTTTTTGAAGCTGCGGGTGTCGGAATTATCTGCATTCATGTTAATATTTAGATCCCCCAGGGCCACGACTGGTTTGTTGGTGGAGACCGCTGCCAGGAGCTGCTGCTCTATGAGTCCCAGCCCTCTGGTGATGGGTGCGCTGGGCGGCCGGTAGATGGCGCCGACGATCGCAGTTCGCCGGCCGGCACCCGCATGGTGCAGGCCTTGCATGGTGTCCTTCAGATGACCCTGCATGGTGCCCTTCAGATGACCCTGCATGGTGCCCTTCTGAAGGTATCAGATGCCACCTGGAACTTTCAGGACGGCCCTTCGGAATTGTAGATGAGTCCTGGGACTGCAGGGGCGCCCTGGGACTGTAGGGGAGCCCTGGGACTGCAGTGGCGCCCTGGGACTGCAGGGAGCGCCCTGGGACTGCAGTGGCGCCCTGGGACTGCAGGAGCGCCCTGGGACTGCAGTGGCGCCCTGGGACTGCAGGAGCGCCCTGGAACTGTAGGGGCGCCCTGGGACTGCAGTGGCGCTCTGGGACTGGAGGGGGCGCCCTGGGACTGGAGGGGACGCCCTGGGACTGTAGGGGGCGCCCTGGGACTGCAGGGGCGCCCTGGGACTGCATGGGTGTCCTGGGACTGCAGTGGCTGCCTGGGACTGCAGGGGCGCCCTGGGACTGCAGGGGTGCTTGACCCTTAAGCTCCTTCAGTGTCCCTGTATGATTTTTAGGCGTGCCGGACCATAAAGGTCATTTGCGCCGCCTTTAAAGCGAGTACGTTACATGTCTGTCTATAAAAGCGAGTGTTTGCGATCAAGGTGCAGGCAAGTGGACATTTACGTTAAGGGAATTTTACGTTATAGTTTGTGTGATATTTTAGGTGCTGAAGGCGGGGGCTGGGTTGGGGACATCTCCCTGATGTCTAAATGGTTTTAATTTTACTTTACTCCTCCACAAAATAATTTGTAGTTTGGGTGGGGGTGGGGGGTGTTTTGAGAGTGGCGAGAAGTTGATTTTGCCAGGGTGCCGGCTTTAGCCTACTCTTATCGAAGAGCACCGAGGGATCTTTACCGTGCGAACAAGGAGGTAATTGTCCACACCGCCTATCACGCCGGCCGCCGCGTGTTAGTTGTTAGTAGCGGGTTAGTCTAAGCATGCCATGCAGGGTTGTCAGTTGGGTTAGTACGGTGTTTTGCAATTCGGCTCTTCTACGTCCGCTGTACCTCTGGGTAGCCGTTTACGTTATGAGTTGCAAGGCAAATCGGCTCATCTACGTCCGATGGCTCCTCTGGGTAGTCGTTTTACGTTATGCTAATTTTTATTTTTATGTTTTTGTTTTTTCCTAAAGCAAGTCGGCTCATCTACTTCCGACGGCACCGCTAGGTAGCCATTTATTTCTAATTGGGAAGCAAATCGGCTCATGTACGTCCGACGCCATGCGGGGATGGCTATTTACGTGTTTCCTACGAGTGTTTCGCGGTCATGCATTGCGAGTTGATGTGAGTGTTGGTGGTGTGGTGCCTACAGTGCTCCTGCTAGTTTTGTGGCATACAGATATTCAAATAGCAATTGAAGGAGTTCTGGGTGTTTGTCACCGAGAAGCGATGGAAGCGATAGGGTGATGCCCTCTCTTTGGCAGAATGCCTTAAGTGGTTGTCTTTGAGAGCTAAAGCTACTGCAGTCTAGCAGGATGTGGCCTATGCTTAACGTGGTGTTGCAGGTGTCGCAGTGAGGTGTTGTGTATTGGTCACCCTCTAATTGAGGCTGTGTTAGTTTTGTGCAACCAGTTCTAAGTCTAGTGAGGATGACCTCTTTTTGTCGGTGAGATTGATTTGATGTGTTCCATGTGCCTATCGTTGGTTTGATTGCGTGGGTGTGGTTGGATTTGTGTTGTGTTGAGTTGTGTTGTGTCCATGTGTTCTGTTGATGTTGGCGAATGTGGCGTTGTAGGAGTGCTTTGCAATCGTCTACCGAATATTCCACGCTAGGGTAAGTGTTCGATGCTAAGGCTTGCTTTGCGAGCCGGTCTGCTTCTTCGTTACCTGGGATGTTGGCGTGGCCCGGAATCCAGAGGAAGGAAAAGTTCATGTTTACGTTATGGGCCACGATTTGTTGGATTCTATCAATGACGTGATGTGGACAGTCGTGGGTGTTGCTAATTGACTGGAGGACGGATTTGGAGTCTGAGCAAATTACTACGTTTCTAGCTTTACGCCTCATGAGAATGGAGATAGCGGCCAGAATGGCCATTGCTTCAGCGGAGTAGATGGAGAAGTTATCCGGTAGACGCTTGGAAAGTCTGAGACCTGGTCCAGTGATGCCGATGCCTACCTTAGCCTCGTGTTTCGACCCATCCGTGAATACGAGTGTTTTGTGATTGTTGTCATCGGCGAACTTGTGGAAGATGCCAAGAATTTCCGCCGATGTGATAGTGGATTTCTTCTCCGAGAGCAAGTACTCGACCTTTGGTTGACTGAGAGTCCAGAATGGCCTAGTGGGCGGTCGAGCTGCAGTGGATGGCATTGTGAGGTTAAGATCTGAGAGAGCCGTGGCAATTTGAATGCTATATGGTGGAAGTTTGCGCCCAAATCGGCTCTTGTCGTATCTGTCAGGCGTAAAGCAGCGCTGTGCCGGATGATTTTTAATGGATTTGATTTTGATGTGGTAGCGGCACAGCTGTTGTGTCCTCCTGAAGTGGAGTGGGGGCGTGTTTGAGTCCACTAGAAGACTGGCTATCGGTGTGGTGCTGAGGGCACCTGTGGCTGCTCTGATGCAGCTGTTTTGGATGATTTCTAACTTTTGGCTCTGGCTTTCTGAAATGGTGGCAAAAATGATGCTGTTGTATTCTAGGATGGGTCGTATGATTGATGTGTAGAGTCGCAGTAGTGTTTTCCTGTCTCCGCCCCAGTCTGTGCCTGCAAGTGCACGGAGTATGTTGACGCGCTTCGCGCATCGCTTCGAGATGGAGGTGGTGTGTGGTGTTGAAACTGAGTTTTTCGTCTAAATGCACTCCTAAGAACTTGAAGCTTTTCACCTGTTCGATGGCTTTGCCATCGATTTTAAGTAGAGTTTTGGGTGTGGGGCGGAGACGACTATATGTGACGGTGGCCGATTTTTCTGCGGACAGGGTGAAGCCCCAAGTTTTGCACCACTTTGCAATGTGGTCTAGTCCTGCTTGAATGTTTTTTTTCAGCTTTAAGGAAGCATTGTGATGTTGTCCAAATGGCTATGTCGTCCGCGAAAAGTGAGTATTGAAGTGAAGTGTCCGTGTGGTCAGCAAGTATGTCGTTGATCATGATGATGAAGAGGCTCGGTGAGAGCACGCTCCCCTGCGCCAGGCCCTGCTCCTGAGTTGTGGTGTTTGATGTGACACTGCCGCATCGGACCTTAAGGGTCCTGTCTCTGAGGAAGTTGAGAATGAAGTGTGCCATGTGTCCGCGTAGGCCTATCTTGTGGAGTTTGTGTGTCAGTGCGGACTTGTGTACTCGGTCGAATGCGGCAGTGATGTCTAAGTAGGCAGCTATTGTTGTGCGTTTGATGCGTAGACCACTTTTGATGTCATGCACTAGTCTAATGAGATTGTCTGTAGTTGATTTTTGACGCTGGAAGCCGCACTGAAATTCGTCGAGCAGGTCGTTGTGTTCCAGAAATTTCCTCAATCGTGTGTTGACCATGCGCTCGACCAGCTTACTAGCGCAGCTAGTAAGTGAGATGGGCCTATAACCTTTTGGGGTGGAGTGATCTTTGTGCGGCTTTGGCAATGGAATGACTACGCTTTCCCGCCAGGAGGCGGGAAAGGTGTCGCTTTGGTACAGTTCATTTATGGCCGCTAGTAGGTACGTTAGGGAATTTTTGCTAAGATGTTTAAAAAAACTGGTAATGGATGTCGTCCGGCCCAACCGACGTGTTTCCACACTTGCTGAGGGCAAGGTGTAATTCGTGCATAGTAAATGATTGGTTGTAGATTTCTCTGTTGCTAGAGCTAAAATTTGCTTTGGAGGCAAGGGCGTCTAGAGCGCTTACTATAGTGGTGTCGTAGTTGTTGTTGCCAGATACGCTGGCGTAGTGTAGTTTAAAGTGGTCTACGACTTGTTGTGGGTCAGTAATGTGCTGTCCTTTCACCGTCAGCTGGGGAAGGGGCCTGGTGGTGGGCGTTTCAGGTTGAAACGCTTCATCAGGTCCCAGATTCTGCCGGTAGGGGTGAACCTATTGAATTGAGAGGCAAAAGACTGCCAACAGTTTTGGCGTGCTGTTCGAATTGTGTACCGGCAGTGTTTTTTGAGATTGTCTGTATGCTGATAGGTGTGCTTCGCACACGCATCTTTTGAATTGTTTGTGGGCACGGCGCCGTGCGGCGATTGCCCTTTGACAGTCCGGGGTCCACCATGGCGTAGATGCCTTTTTCCTAGGTTTGTTACTTTTTGGGACTGAGTCTCGTGCTGCTGAGCTGATGGCCCTGAGGATTGTCTCGATTTTGCTGGTCTCTGAAGTTGCTAGGTTGAGGTCCACCTGATCCTCGAATTTCGCCCAGTCCGCTCTTTTCAAGTTCCAAGATGGTCTGAATAGCTTAGTGTGGTGGATAGCGTCCGTGCTGAGCCTAATTGTGATTGGGTAGTGGTCGCTCAGCCCGGGAACGTCTGAAACTGACCAGTCAAATAGTGAGCTTAGTCGTTGGGAGCAGCACGTTAAGTCAATGCAACTGTCCGATCCTCCTAAGGTCGGGTTGTAGTGGGTGGCGGCCCCGGTGTTAAGAAGTACTAAGTTGTGATCCGAAATAAACTGGTGAATTTCGCGTCCTCTAGTGTCCGTCTGATCGCTTCCCCAGGAGGGGTGTTTAGCATTAAAGTCTCCCATAATGAGAACTGGTGGAGGAGCCTGAAGCAGCAAGTCGCTCAGCTCCTGTGGTGTGGGGGTTGCAGCTGACGGTGAAATGTATAATGAGATGACTGTGGTTTGGCAATGGGCAATTTTGAGGCTGACTGCTACGCAGTTCAGGGGAGTATTTAACGTTACTCGACGATGAGGTATGCTGTTTGCAATAAGTATGGCTGCGCCCCATTTCCGATGTGGACCGTTTACGTTATCGACATGCCAAGTGTAACCTGGGATTTTGTTCCAAATGGAGTCAGAGTCTCGAAAGTGAGTTTCTTGGAGCGCAGCTAGTAATGGCTTTTGTTGCAGGAATTCCGATTTGAATTATATGAACTTGCCTGGAAGGCCACCGGTGTTCCACTGTAGAAAAAGTCCCATTGCCGAACGCGTTTAGTGTCTGTTGGTGCTCCTATACTGGGGTGGTGTCGGTGTCGTGTTGGGGAGAAAGGTTGAACCGGTGGACGGAGAGGGGGATGGGAGGTGACCCAGGCAGGGGTGGTAGCCTGGATTTGGACGCACGGGTCCTGGGAGGTGATTGGGTGGCGTGGCGGCGGGATTTGCGCTTGGGAGGCGCGGAAGGTTCGAGCGGGAGTCGTTGGTCTGGGGTTTTGGGTTCGACGGGCTTGGCAGGAGTGGTGGGTTCGGTCTGAGTGGTGGCCTCAGACGAGGTTTTGGGGTGGGTTTGGGTGGGTGTGCAGGAGATGGTGGGGAGGTCGGTCTGGCAGGAGATGGTGGCCGTGGACTTGTGGGAGGTCTGGGTGGATGTTGTGGTGGCCTTGGTTCTAGGTCTTGGTTTGGGCCGGCCGGATGGGTGTAGGGCCGAGGCCCTGGAGGAGGCAGTGGAGGGAAGGTTTCAGGGTTGGCGAGGTGGGCGCTGGCCGGTTGAGGCGCGCCGTTCCCCTCCTCGGGTTCTCGCGCGGATCTGGCGACCCGAAGAAGGCTGTTACACGGGTGACCTACGGTCGGGTGTCACAAAGGCGGGCGGGGGTGTCAGCACACGGTACAGTATCACAAAGGCAGGACCGAGGGCCTGAGTCAGCCCATGGCAGGTGTATACCGGGCGGGGCTGGGGCGGAGGGGGTCAGTCCACGGCAGGGTGTCACAAAGACGGGGTCGAGAGCTCCGTCCACGGTAGGATGTTGTACAGGTGGGGTGGGGTTCGGGTTGGCCTGCACGGTGTCACACAGGCGAGGTGGAGGGGGTATCTGGGGCAGCCGGGATTAGTATGCCACAGGGGCGCGACCGAGGATCAGGCGGCACAGTGGCTGACAGAGGTGGCATAGTTGTGGACAGAGGCGTACAGTAGCTGACGGCAGAAGAGACGGCACAGTGACGGACAGAGGCGGTACAGTATGGTACAGTGGCGGGCAGGGGAGGAACAGGTCGACATAGGGTGGTACAATTGTGGACAGAGACAGTGCAGTGGCGACAGAGGCGGCAGTGGTGGAAAGAGGCGGTACATTTGAGGACAGAGGAGAAACAGAGGCTGACAGAGGAGCAAACAGAGGCGGCACAAAGGCGGTACGATGGCGGACAGCGACGCTGCAGTGGCTGACATGCCACACCAAACGGAGACAGTGACCCACGGCGAACCGCCACCGGAAACTGGCAGAATCGCACAACACGAGAAAGAATCTGGGTTCTTTCAGAACGCATTCGACCCTCGGGCCACAAAGCGTCGCCAACTTTTCACGTCGATAGATTGCGGGTAGACTAGGAAATCCTGTGGTTTGCGGACCGAACCCACGATCGTACGATCCGAAACACCTTACCGACCGAGCGACGGCAACCCTCGCACACAACGCGCAACATAATCAACAAACCGGTCGACGTCGACCCAGCGTCCGCTCCAACACTCACACGGCCTCTGCTGGAGCTGGTGGTGGATGACCAGGTTCATAGGGTTGTGGAAGATCTTGTGTATGGTGGTGAAGTTGCCGCCGTCGGCCTTAGACACCGCTGCACCGACTTTGTCTCCCAGTCGGTCCAGTACAGCCAGTCCTCGAACACAGCCAGCGAGAACACGCGGTGCAGTCCGGTTCTCGTGCACACCCTGCCGGCATATGTCACGGTGGATCACGTGCGGCAGACCGGCTCCGTAATACCTGTTGTCATATGTCACGTGATCACGTGGGGCAGACCGGCTCCAGGCAATACCTGCCGTCACAGGTCACGTGATCACGTGGGGCAGACCGGCTCCGTGCACACCTGCCGCCCAGGTCACGTGATCACGTAAGGCAGACTGGCCTGTGCACGCCTGCCGCCAGGCGTCACGTGAGCATGTGATGCAGACCGGCTTCGTGCAGTACGCCTGCTGTCATACATCACGTGGTACGGTACGAAACATGACGTAACCTTACTTCTGGCATCTGCGATTAGAACCCCGTTCCACACAAGTCGCTGACACGCGTCCCCTAATGGCTCGAGCGCGGCATCGTGGCCATGTATATGGCCATGTCCATGTGGCTGTTTCCATGCCATGAGCACGCAGCAACCCTGAGGTCTGCTTCTGCAACATTGTTTTGTCAACAAACGACTTACACCGACCATCCAGATGCCATTGATAAAAATTACAATGATCGCATGCATATATTGGTGCAAAGGACTACCCAGACTATTGCAACTGAAATTCGGAGGAAAAACAAAACAGTTCGTGTTCGGAATGAGCGCGTACACAGCAGGCAGGCAGTCGCCCGGGATCATTATTAGGTGCGATGTCTGGGTGACTAGCCCAGCAATGACCTGCACTTACACCAAACTACGATTACAGCCAAATATCGGGTAATTGTGCTCTGCGTGTTTGCTTACGGAACCAAAATCTGTATATGCTCAAGCACTGGCTGGTAAACTTCAAAAATATCCCAGTGATGAGGACATTTTAGGAAGGATGTGAGAAACATCAAGAAATCATCAAGCATCCGGTTGCTCAAGGCATTAATGGTATCTGGTTCTGAAAACATGTAAGGAATATGAAACGAGCATGTCTTAGTAATCCTACGGTCGGTCCAAAATACATCGTCTGATGAGATGTCATACATGCTTTTAATGAGATATCAGATAGGCTCTTATAATTTTGACTTGGTGAAGTGTGAAACGACTTTGGATAAGACTTCTTTGGTAAACTCTGCCCACACGATGGGTTGAATGTTGAACATTATGCATTTATCAGTAGTGTCTATGCGGCATTCAGATCACTGTGCTTTTCTTTCATAGCAAAACATTCACACTTGTTCAGTGGTTTGACAAAGGTAGCTTTGGTGCCTGCACAAAAGATAGCTCTGGGACCTGTACCAAAGGATACCTCTGGAAATATGTCGATAAAGTTAATTGCGCCTGCAAGCACAAGGTAAAAAGTATTCACTCGGAAACGAGTATTTTGAACAGGAGCCAGCGTGTGATAGGAACCAAGGAACACAGTTGAGATCATGGAAACATCTGAAGGATAATCTTATGTTTGCACTGAACAAATTGCTATGTTCGACCTCCGTGAAATCGCCCTTTTGATGCTTGCAAAGCGTTGCATAAGGTTAACATATAGTAGTTAGTTTGAAGAGCTACTGAAGATCTACTCAAATAGTATAAGATATAAATCGGTCAACGCCTGATGACGCTTTATTTCATGGCACGAATCAACTGCTTGAACGTGAAATAGAAGATGCTTTGATTGGTATACAAAGCAGAATTGTGTTACCATGTATATTCAATCTTTGATAGGGATAAACTATATTTGAATCTTTCAGAATCAGAGTGCCGTTAGCTGTCCATATCTTGGGAGTTTGAACCATATATCTCATGCTGATGATACGGTCTTAACGTTCCCGGCCGTATTTGGCCTGCAAAAACGATGCATTGAGCCTTGACTCATCACAGCGACGCTTCCTTCGTCAACTCCTCACCGTGGTTCAGCCGCGAGCGGACTCGGAATTCGTGCAGTCGACGACACTCCAACCCACCAACTCGCTCCTCTTGCAACACCATGGAAGCGGCCATGACTCGAGCACACCTCGCAGCTCCTGTCATTTCAATTGAATACCAAGAAGAATCTCGGATTCCTTACGTCATTAACTGAGAAGGCGGTGGGGTGCGTCGCAAATATCTCACGGAAAGTCGCCCCAGGCGGCCAGTAAGAGGCGCGCCCCAATGCATCAGGCTACTACATCAGCGTGCCCTTCAGATCGACCTTGACGCCCACCAGCGCCCGGTCCGTGTGGCCGGCAGCGGACGTCGTGTGCCACTCACGCCTGCTGATGACCACGTGCGGGTTGGAGCCGTCCAAGGGCGGCTACCCCGGGATGTAGCGTCCTCGCGGGCGTCGGCCCAGAACAGTGTGCCGCCCTCGAGGTCGATGGCCAGCGCGTTGGGCCAGCCCAGCTTGCGAGATGAGCGGCCGCGCGTCGCTGCCGCCGTCCATGCCGGCGCGGCCGATGTGCGGTCGGGCGCCCCAGTCGGTCCAGTACATGTACCCGCCGGGGCACGCTCGCCTGCCTCAACACCACCACGGCCCGCCTCGGTCTCAGTGCAGCCAGAGACGTTCTTCAGCACCAGTGTGAACAAAGACAATGCGGTCTTAGTGACTAGTCACGTTCTTCAGTGTCAAGGTGACGGAAGACGTTCTTCCGTTAGATGTGATCGAAGACGCCCACCAATAAGGCATACAGCCAGCGCTAGATCTAATGGACCAGTAGTACCACTTCCGCTGAGGACAAGTATCGCGCAAACGCGTCCAACTCCGTTGTGGTGCGTCAGTGTTCCACTGATGAGCGTCACGGGTAACTGTGCCAGGTGCGTCAGTGTTCCACTGATGAGCGTCACGGTAACTCAACGGTGCAGTCAGTGTTCCACTGATGAGCCGTCACGCCGGTAACTGTGCTAGGTGCGGCAGGGTCCACTGATGAGCGTCACGGTGTAACTAAAGCTGCGGTGAGTCAGTGGCCACTGGATGAGCGTCACGGTGTAACTGGGCTGCGGTGCGTCAGGTCCACTGATGAGCGCGTCACGGTGTAACTGTGCTGCGGTGCGTCAGTGGTCCACTGGCAACTGTACGGTCAAATGGTTTGGGTATGTAATAGCTAAGTCTAGAGAGTATATTATATAGTCATTTAGTGTAGCGCCTGGATTTCGTCTGTGCACATTTCCTGGGAAGGGGATACTACAAATGACTCAATGTGGCCAGATTCAAACCTTTCGAGCTCCCGTCCCGTCTCCCCGCTCCAGTAATGCTAAACTGCACCGGAAAACGCGACTTGACTGGTGTGATGAGTGTGCGGGGGGGGAGGGCACAGTCCTAATAATTGACATGTTAAACAGTGCCCTGCTTGTGCAGCATGCATAAGTACGCACGGGGCGTAATCTCTGAGCGGAGCAAGCTACTCACCGAACACTGGAGTGGATCTTGGCAGCTGTCGCCGAAGTTGACATGGGGGAGGCAAGCGTCGCCAACTTTGACATGAGTTGCACTCACGCAGACGCACGTGCTCCCGCCGCACTCGCTGTCCGCGTTGACCGCCTGCGGGTGCAAACGTACATGAAACACTCGCTGATCGTGCTGACTGCCTGGGAGTACACACGTACATGAAACGATCGCTGAACGTGCTGACGGCCTGCAAATACAAACGTACATAAAACACTCGCTGATCGTGCTCACGGCCTGCGAGTACACACGTACATGAAACACTCGCTGATCGTGTTGACCGCCTGCGGGTACATAAGGTCGAGGAGAAGTTCACACTAGTGCGGGTTAGTGAGACATATTATCACATCACCACAGGAAACTAGGACAAGGTGGCACATCGATGGGTAGCATCGAGCAAAGTGGCACATCAACGTCGGTGAAATGTCATTTGAGCAGTCATCTTTATATTATGGGACTACACATGCTTTAACTTTTTTCTTGCACACCTTACAGAGATCACTTGATGTATTCAAAGCTTTGTGGGGTGGTGGACTGTGCAATAGTATTAGAGAGGGTTCTATACTCAGGGGCTAATATGTAAATCAGTCTTCCTGGGAAATGGAGACAAATTGTTCTTTTATTCCTCTCCCATCCACGAAATGTGAAGTCTTGCTAGAAATCGCTTAAAATACGGCAACTCTGATTTATACCCAGACAGCCACACCTATACGTGTAAGGCGTGCAAAACGAGGACTCTGATTCGTCACCGACTATCGAGGACCGACTGTCGAGGAGAAGTTCCCACTAGTGCGGGTTAGTGAGACATATTATCACATCACCACAGGAAACTAGGACAAGGTGGCACATCGATGGGTAGCATCGAGCAAAGTGGCACATCAACGTCGGGAAAATGTCATACGAGGAGTCATCTATATATTATGGGACTACACATGCTTTTACTTTTTCTCGCACAGCTTACAAATATCACTTGATGTAGTCAAAGCCTTGTGAGGTGGTGGACTGTGCAATAGTATTAAACAGGGTTGTATACTCAGGGGCTGATATGTAAATCAGTCTTCCTGGGAAATGGAAAGAAATTTTTCTTTTATTCCTTTCTCGTCCACGAAATGTCAAGTCTTGCTAGAATTCGCTTAAAATACGGCACTGATTTATACACCTACACCCAAACACAAACAGACACACGCACTCGCAAACGCACACGCACACGAACGCGCACACGCACACGCACACACACACACACACACCTACACACACACACACACACCCACGTACACCTACACCCCCCACACACACATACACCTGCCTTACAAACCACAACACATACCCCAGCTCTTCCGACTTCCTTCTCCCTTCTCACACGCATCACTACCTACCTGAACTCTTCGTGACTCCCTCTACTCTACTCGGCGGTCGAAAACTTCGACTGGTTCTACGCGGACACCAACATACTTCAACTACAAGACTCTCTAGCTACTCTACCGGCTGCACTCAAATTCACTCTCGGGCCTGGGACGTCAACATCGTCTGCTTCGCAGTTCGACATCGCGCATTGTCGACTCATCGCTACTCGTCTCTTCAGTCACAACTGCACAGATCAGTCTGGCGGTGCCGCCACCAACTGCCACTCCAGGGTTTCCTCCATTGACACAAACCCCGGTTTTCCCTCTAGTGCCGTCTTCACGATCTTTTCCACTCTTTCTGATCCTGCTCTCTTCAAGCGCACGCTCTGATTTTTTAATCAATATTTTTTCCATTTTATCTGCTCGCATTTCTGGACTGTTTGGACTTTCTTCATCATCATTCTTTTCCGCCCGCCTGTGACCCTGTAAGTTGTTCTGCTTCACACACCTGCCACTTACTCACTCTTGTCTCATCACAAATTACAACCCAAACACATTCAACGTCACAACACATTCACTACAACGGTCAAAAATCACTAAACATGGACAACACGATACGGCACGACACGGCGGCAGCGGAGTACTTCCTCTGCCGCCGGGATTATGGGTAGCTTATGGGCTCCCTTGATCCTTGGAGGAAGAACTCTACAGATTAACAGATTAGATTAGAGACCATACATTTGATTAGACGCTGCACGAATTCAAACAATACGCATTTCAAGCAGACCACACAACACTATGCATCCAAGAAACACTTCAAACCCGACGACTCATATCAATTCAACATCTGTCAGTACACCATGCACAGACAAGTTTCCCACAACACATGCATATCAAGCGGTGTGTGCACATACATTGGAAACACCACCCCTCCCCGCCTGATACACTTCAACACCACAGCAAACATACTACTCAACGAAATACACATGTACAACAATGCCTACCAATTAATCAACATACACGCAAGGGCGTCGCCACCGGGGGGCAGGGGGGGCAGTCGCCCCCCTGCCGTGAAACAGGGGGGCGCCGCCCCCCTGAAATTTAAGGAGGCCCCTATCCGCAAATGCACAGCAAAAAAGGTGAGCAAGGAGGCCGACGGGATGGAATATCATGCTGTCAATGAGGCCTAAAAACTGACGAGGCCACCAGGAAATATAGTCAGGTCTTTATAAGAGACGTAGAACAGAGATTGGGAGGAGGCCCCCAGGACGAAAAGGAGGCACCATGACGAAAAGGAGGCCTCAAGACGTAGAACAGAGATTGGGAGGAGGCCCCCAGGACGAAAAGGAGGCCCCCCGGGACGGAAAGCAGGCCCCCAGGACGAAAAAAGAGGCCCCATGACGTAGAACAGAGATTGGGAGGAGGCCCCCATGACGAAAAGGAGGCCTCAAGACGTAGAACAGTGATTGGGAGGAGGCCCCCAGGACAAAAAGGAGGCCCCCGGGACGAAAAAGAGGCCCTCAGGACGAAAAAAGAGGCCCCAAGACGTAGAACAGAGATTGGGAGGAGGCCCCCAGGACAAAAAGGAGGCCCCCGGGACGAAAAAGAGGCCCTCAGGACGAAAAAAGAGGCCCCAAGACGTAGAACAGAGATCGGGAGGAGGCCCCCAGGACGAAAAGGAGGCCCCCAGGACGAAAAGGAGACGCCAGGACGAAAAGGATGCACCCAAGGACGAAAGGGAGGCCCCAAGACGTAGAACAGAGATTGGGAGGAGGCCCCCAGGACGAAAAGGAGGCCCCAGGACGAAAAGGAAGGCACCAAGACGTAGAACAGAGATTGGAAGGAGGCTCCCAGGACGAAAAGGAGTCCCCCAGGACGAAAAGGAGGACCCCAGGACGAAAGACACAGTCCATGCGCCCCTACACTCCAACAGTCAACCAACCAACCCCAGGACGAAAAGGATGCACCAAAGGACGAAAAGGATGCCCCAAAAACGTAGAACAGAGATTGGGATGAGGTCCCCAGGACGAAAAGGATGCCCCTAAGACGTAGAACAGAGATTGTGAGGTGGCCCCCAGGACGAAAAGGATGCCCCATAACGCAAAGGAAGCCCCCAAGACGTAGAACAGAGATTGGGAGGAGTCCCCCAGGACGAAAAGGAGGCCCGCCGAGACGACAAGGAGGCCCCAGGACGAAACGGAAGGCACCAAGCCGTAGAACAGAGATTGGGAGGAGGCCCCCAGGACGAAAAGGAGGCCCCCAGGACGAAAAGGATGCCCCATAACGCAAGGATGCCCCAAGACGTAGAACAGAGATTGGGAGGAGGCCCCCAGGACTAAAAGGAGGCCCCAGGACGAAAAGGAGGCCCCTAGAACGAAAAGGATGCACCCAAGGACGAAAAGGACGTAGGACTAGACGTAGAACGGAGAACAGAGATAGGAAGGTAGCCCCCAGGCCGAAAAGTAGGCCCCAGGACGAAAAGGAGACCCCAGCACGAAAAGGAGGCCCTCAGGACGGAAAGGATGCCACCGAGACCGGCAAGAAGCCACCCAGGTCAGACGAAAAGGCTTCCGATGGGTGGCAGGATATTCTTAAGTTGGAAAACGAGGCCCCCAAGACGGAAGATGCCCCTGCAATATAAAATTAAGACCTGATAGGGGAGACTTCTCCGGACGCAATAGCGGCCCCAAGACGGGTAGGAAGGCCTTCTCGTTTCCGCAGGAATGAGAGAAGGCCACCGAGACCAGCCAGATGAGGCCCATATTTTGGAAGAGGAGGAACCTGGAAGAGAAGATCTAGGACTAGGACGCAAAAGCACCCTGCTAAGAGGATAATGAGGCTCCAGACACAGATGAGGAGGCCCCCATGACGTGGGAGGGGGCCCCTAATTTGAAAAAGGAGTCACCTAGGAGAGGGTAGGAGTCCCCAGAAATCAAGAGAGTGTCAAAAATGGCACGGAGGCAACCAGGATTGCAAAAGAGGCTCCAACACCGGAAAGGAGGCCCCAGAATATGAGAGGAGGCCCTAAGACGGAAAAGGAAGGAAGATATGAGATGCGGTTTCGGAGACGCAAAAGAAGGCCCCAAACGGGTGAGGTTACACCGAGATAGAAAAGGATGATCCAGAGACGTGGCAGGAGGCACCTAATTCGGAAGAGAACGACACAAGATTGGAAACGAGACCCCATGATGAACGAGGAGGCCCCTAAAATAGGAGAGAAATGCCATTGGATGAGAGAGATGGCTCCCAAGCGAAAAAGAAGGCTGGAAGACGGCTAAGAAGGTCCCCGGGAAATAACAAGGCCACTAGGATAGGAAAGGTTGCCAGTAATTTAGCAGAGGCGGCGCCTGGGAGAGAAGAGGAGTCCACCAGGAGATAAGAGACCACCCCTAAGATGGGTACAGATCGAATCCAGGGCGCAGAGCAGGAGAACGCAGAGCAGGAGGCCCCCAAGACGTGAGAGGAGGCCCCTAATTTGAAAAAGAAGGCTTCTAGAAGAGAAATGAGGCACCTGCCGGACTCGGGAAAGAGTAGGTCTCTAGGACCAAATGAGGTCCCGAAGACCGGAAAGAGTTCCCAGGAAATGAGAGGAGGCTCTGAAGATGGGAGTGATAGCAGGTATGGAAGGAGGTGAGGTTTCCAAAATTGAAGATCCCTCAAGACTGGTAAGGCTTTGCCAGGATAAAGGAGGAGGAACACGAGGCGTGGCAAGAGGCCCCTAATTTGGCAGAAAATGCCCCTCGAAGATGAGAGGAAGCCCCATGCCATGTTAAAGGGGCCCCAGAATGCAAGAGGCCCTCCAAGACGGGAGAGGAGGACCATTAAATATGGAGGAGGGTAGGGCACACAAGGAGACATCGAAAACCGGTAAAAAGGCTCTAGGAAATGAGACGACGCGACAGGAGGCCTATAATTTGCAAGAAGAACCACCTAAGAAATAGTAAGAGTCGAGTCTGGGTAGTTTAAAATCACGATATGGGCCCGAAAAGATCCGGCCGGGGCCCCCGCAAATTACGCTGAGCCTGGGGTACCGAAAAGTCACGCCCGGACCACGAAAATCATGCCAGGGGCACGACAGGTCGTACCGTGCCCCAAAAGTCTCATTGGGACCAAAACAAATGACGCCGGAGCAACGAAGAACAATCCGGACATGAATAATCACTCTGTGGGCCCAACAATGACGCCAAAAGCCTCCAAAACGCATTGGACCCAAAAAGTGTCGAGGCCGCTATAGCTCGCGCTAGGGATCCAAGAAAATGACGTCGGGGCCCAAAAGATCACATTGGACCCAAAAAAGTCGCGTCGCAGCCCTTGAAAATCACACTGGAGGCCCAGAAGGTCGCGCCGGGGCCCCAAAAGTTGCAGCTGCCCCCAAAATCAATTTTAACCGGAATATCACTCTGGAACGGAAAAAACTCCTTCAGTGGCCGCAGTGCTATATCAAAGGGGCAAATGCCCCCTCCATCCTGAGAGGGATAAGCTCCCAAGAATCGTGTCGGGGGCCTCAAAAATCGCACTGGGGCCACCAAAATTCGCGTCGGTCCACCAGAATTCGCGCATGGGTCTCCAAATAAATACGGCGAGGCCCGGAAAACTCGCTCCGAATCCCGAAAAATTGCGACAGGAACCGCCAAAATCGCGTTGGGGCCACAGCTAAATACAACGCATCGCACAAACTCGAACCGGGTCCGCCAAATATCGCGCTTGGGACCCACAATTCCCATCGGTAGTCCCGTCGAGGCTCTACAAAATTGCCGTCTAGGGCCACACGTAAGCACAGTGTGACCACAAACACAAACACAAATCAAGCTGGAACCCTCCAAAATAAGGATGGATTCCAACAACTAAATGCCCAGGTTAAAAAAAATGGCTCTGGAGCACCGAACATATTATCAGATGCCTTCACAAATTGCGTACGGCACCGAAAAACAAACCGGATCTCGAACAATCGAGGTGGGATACAAAAACATGGCGCCAAGTGCTCGAGAAATCAGGCCGGGATTCGGACTTTAAAAAAAAATCATAAAAGTTTCACAAAATCGTATTGAGCCCAGAAAACTGGGGTTGGGTCTCCGGAACCATGCGCCTGGGTGCGATAAGCCACTCTGGGACCTAGAAACATCGTACCGAAGCCCCAAAATTGTACTTGGGCCCCACAAGTGTGCGTCAGAAGCCCAAAATATACACATCGGGACCCTAAGAGCACAACGGGGGCCGAAAATACAACTGACCCTCCAAAGCGCACAGTCTCACAAAAAGCGACAGGGCCTTAACACAAGCGTTGCAGCCATAAATATACATACCGGGAGGTCTAAAAAATACACCGGAAGCTCTCAAGGCACACAGGGGTAATGATAACGCACAATAGCCTGAAAAGGTGGCTGGGGCCGCAAAAGGCAACATGGTTCCAAAACAAACAAAAAGACCGGCGCTAAATAAACACATCGGGATCTTCGAAAACGCCCTGACACGTCAAAATCCTCGGTGTACAAAAATTCAACAAACCCTAAAACGAGCAGGGGGTTCGAAAATGCTTTAGGCCCCTAACAAAAATGGATTGGAGCCATAATACACAATCATAGACCAAGAAAGACGCAACGGGTAAAAAAAAACGCCGAGGCTTGGCCTCGGTTCGGTATCCAATCTGGGAGGATAGCAGCAAAGATATGAAGTGCATCAAAGCTCAGCGGAAACCGCATTTCATAGCTACCAGAAAATGTGGGAAGTAGGAAACTAATGATCGAATTTAATCAATCGACTTTTCGAAGCGAACGCCCATGCGAATCATTCCATCACGCCAAATATGGTGCAAGTCTATCATGTGGCAGCAATTAGCAAAACGCAGAAGGCCTAGCAGAAACCATAGCATCGCACGAAGTGTGGCGAATGCACCGAATACGAAAAATGGGTGGGCACGTGCACTGACGTTACCGTCGTGGCGACCGGGTGCTATGAACTGCAATGCCTGAAATTGTAAAATTTTGTATTTTAAAGTGGTGGGTAATACATTTTACTTTGAAGTTATGGGCCTAATACATCTTCTAAACCCTGCTCGTTTTAGGGCTTTGTTGCGTTTTTTTTGTGCACCGAGTATGTTTTACGTGTCGGGGCGTTTTCGAAGATCCCGATGTGTTTATTTAGCTCCCGGTCGTTTTGTACGTTTTGGAACCATGTTGCCTTTCGTGGCCCCAGCCTCTTTTCCAGGCCCTTGTGCGTTCTCATGGCCCCTGTGCGCCTTGCGAGCTTGCAGTGTATTTTTCTTAGAGCTCCCGGTATGTTTATTTAGGGCTGCAACGCATGTTTTAAGGCCCTATCGCTTTTTGGGAGACTTTTGTGCGCTTTGGAGGGTTAGTTGTACTTTCTGGCAACGTTGTACTCTTAGGGTCCCGCTGTGTATATTTGGGGCTTCTGACACACATTTGTGGGGCCCCAGTATGATTTTGGGGCTTCGGTGCGATTTTTTCTGGGTCCCAGCGCGACTTATCGCGCCCAGGCACGTGGTTCTGGAGACCCAACGCCAGTTTTCTGGGCTCAACGCGATTTTTGTGCATCTTTTCTGTTTTTGTATTAAAAGTCCGAATCCCGGCCTGATTTTTCGAACCTCTGACGCCATGTATCCCACCTCGATTTTTCGAGATCCGGTATGCTTTTCGAAGTCATACGCAATTTTTGAAAGCATCTTGAAAAAAATGTTCGGTACAACAGAGCCATTTTCCTGACCCTGACATTTATTTGCTGGAATCTCTCCTTTTCTTGGAGGGCTCCAGCTTGATTTTTTTTGGGATACCGATCCGGGTTTGTGGTATAGGTGTAATTTCAGCAGTGTGAGGTAACGTATCAAGGGATATCAAAAGAAAACCTTAGAACTGAGTTGTGGAGTTAGGGTTGAAATCCGACCAATCAGAAACCATAGTGGTAGATCAGGCCCCTCCACAGGACAATTTAGTTGATGACTAATTATATTATTTCGAAATGTACCCTTTGACAAAATAGCGGTCGAAATCCAAGGACTTTTTAATGGGCGTAGGTGCCCTCCCCCCCCCCTGCAAATCCGTTTGCCCCCTCCTGCTTGACGCAAATATAGGTACTCCACTGGTCCCTCAATAATTTTCCGAAACATACGCCCATGGGGAAAAGCCAACATTGAGGGGACAAATTACCCCTCATAAGCATGCAATACAACATCCATGCCCCATATGAAATGGGATGAATGATGTTTTTAAATGCATTTTCTTCCAACAAACTTCTTTTCTGTTATTACAGCCTGCATGCGATGCGCCCCAAAACCACAATAACTAACTAAGTAACTAACAGCCTGCATGATTAGAGCTTCCCAGCATCCATACCTTCTCAACGTCATTTACAAAACGGCACAGCACAGCGAAAACGATGGGCGTGACGGCGTGGAATGTGAAGGCTTGGATTATGTATGTACTAACATTGTTGCATTGTTGCATTGTCATTTATGCATTGGTGTTCAATGCTTGTTCTTGCCGTGAATTTATTCGCTGAGGATATATTTTAGCTCGTGTGACAGTTGCCTTCCAGCCAGCACCAAATGTTATAAAAATAAACAAATGCCTAAGATGACGCTAAAAAAAACTAATGCTATCCACTTCTCGTTGTCACCTTTACGAAATTGTCGTCCTTGGACTGAGAAATGGTCGTTCAAGCTTTGCTTATGACATCAAGCTGATGGGAATAAATAACAGTAGTGATGAATCTAGCTATATTCAGTTAGACTTGGAGGACTTAAAAGTGGGTTGATCAATGGCAGATATCTGTAAGATATGCTTAGCACCAGCCCCGCCAGCTCGCTGCAATCTAGAGGCCAGCGGGAAGATTCGAGAAAGCATTGAGACGATGGTTTGTTTTGGCACTTATGCATTTATCCAAATATTGCTTATTTATACCCTGGTATGGCCCAGTTTTCAGCCAAAATGACTAGTGCTATTGCGTTTTGAGTAAATGATGCACCATGCCAAGAACAAACAAAAAGCCAATATGAAATCATGTTCCCCATCCTCGAACCGTAGTATAAGAGCCTAAAAACAATATCAGACCCTAACACAATGGAGGCCCCCTTTCGGGTAACAGGAGGCCCCCTTTCGACCTTGCCCCCCTGGAAGAATTTCGTGGCGACGCCACTGCATACACGACCCCATCGCGATACAGAGAAACTTTCTGAAACTAAATAAAGCACTTGGCCAAATTACCACGCCAGTCATAATAGCAGGAAATTTCAACTGACAGCACCCGACTATGGGACACTCGCACACACTCTGGAACCACTATGGGACACTCACACTGACCCGAGAGCACACACACTCATGGCACTTTAAGTATTTTGGATACAAATGTGTGAAAGGGAAACTTAAAAGAATACATCTAACGCTGAGTGAAGAAATTAAAACGCGAAACGCCAAATCCAAATGCTATTACAGTATTCGAAAGAAGCAGCCGTGACCAGCTAAACAGTTGAAAATCGTACTACATACAGATAAGTAGGCTCACCCCGGCGTATCCCCGCTCATAGTTATACTAAATATGTACTACGTGCTGCCACTTTGTACTATCTTGTAGCCACAGTCAGCCACGAAAGGTATGCGTTAACGTAGAAGCGTAAAGCCGCGTACCCTGCTGGTTGCGTTAAACACAGGTTAATCGAGTGAGCGTCGAAGCTATTAAGCCGGTAAACAAGTGGCCGTGCAAGTTAGTAAGGGGGTAAGCATGTACGCGTGCAAGTTCGTAAGGCGTAAGCGAGAATACGTGTAAGTTAGTACGAAATTCAGCGACTAAGCGTGCCAGTTAGGAAGTGGCTAACCGTGTACGTCGGTCGAATACTGACTGTTGTGCTAAGCGCTTGCTACCTTTTGATTACAGCACGGTAGCGAAAAGTGGCGCCATTTTGGCCACTACTTCAAGTGACGATCGACCTTGCGCCGCCAAACAACGGCGGCGAGTCCCCTTACCGTACACTGTGCATTTATCGTGCACGCAGCGCCGAAGTCGGCAAATGGCCGACAAGTTTGTAGATCGGTCACGTGGGTCGCACTGATACAAACGCATTCGCTGCCCACGCACGTGGTGGCAGCATCAGCACTCTGAAGTGAAACACAGGGAGACGCATCATAGCATCTAATACAAGCATACTCTCACGGATCACAACTTCCAAAGCTCACAATCTCCATGAATCATAACCACTAAAAGTGTTAGCGTGACATGTGCGCGTGTTTGAGTGTGGTGTGTGTGGGTCCGAGGTAGAAGTAGAAAATACATCATCCCACGGGCGTCGCCAGGGATTTTACGTGGGCGGGGATGACAAGGTTTTTAAGTAGACGTTTTCTACGGAATGTCATAGGTGTAAGTTAACATTTCAGGGCGCTGGGGGGGGGGGGGGGGGGTGTTCAATCCGTCTTCTGCTGTGGTGACGCAACTGTACGGTCAAATGGTTTGGGTATGTAATAGCTAAGTCTAGAGAGTATATTATATAGTCATTTAGTCTAGCGCCTGGATTTCGTCTGTGCACATTTCCTGGGAAGGGGATACTACAAATGACTCAATGTGGCCAGATTCAAACCTTTCGAGCTCCCGTCCCGTCTCCCCGCTCCAGTAATGCTAAACTGCACCGGAAAATGCGACTTGACTGGTGTGATGAGTGTGCGGGGGGGGGGAGGGCACAGTCCCAATAATTGACATGTTAAACAGTGCCCTGCTTGTGCAGCATGCATAAGTATGCACGGGGCGTAATCTCCTGAGCGGAGCAAGCTACTCACCGAACACTGGAGTGGATCTTGGCAGCTGTCGCCGAAGTTGACATGGGGGAGGCAAGCGTCGCCAACTTTGACATGAGTTGCACTCACGCAGACGCACGTGCTCCCGGCGCACTCGCTGTCCGCGTTGACCGCCTGCGGGTGCAAACGTACATGAAACACTCGCTGATCGTGTTGACCGCCTGCGGGTACATAAGGTCGAGGAGAAGTTCACACTAGTGCGGGTTAGTGAGACATATTATCACATCACCACAGGAAACTAGGACAAGGTGGCACATCGATGGGTAGCATCGAGCAAAGTGGCACATCAACGTCGGTGAAATGTCATATGAGCAGTCATCTTTATATTATGGGACTACACATGCTTTAACTTTTTTCTAGCACACCTTACAGATATCACTTGATGTATTCAAAGCTTTGTGGGGTGGTGGACTGTGCAATAGTATTAGACAGGGTTCTATACTCAGGGGCTAATATGTAAATCAGTCTTCCTGGGAAATGGAGACAAATTGTTCTTTTATTCCTTTCCCATCCACGAAATGTGAAGTCTTGCTAGAAATCGCTTAAAATACGGCAACTCTGATTTATACCCAGACAGCCACACATATACGTGTAAGGCGTGCAAAACGAGGACTCTGATTCGTCACCGACTATCGAGGACCGACTGTCGAGGAGAAGTTCCCACTAGTGCGGGTTAGTGAGACATATTATCACATCACCACAGGAAACTAGGACAAGGTGGCACATCGATGGGTAGCATCGAGCAAAGTGGCACATCAACGTCGGGAAAATGTCATACGAGGAGTCATCTATATATTATGGGACTACACATGCTTTTACTTTTTTCTCGCACAGCTTACAAATATCACTTGATGTAGTCAAAGCCTTGTGGGGTGGTGGACTGTGCAATAGTATTAAACAGGGTTGTATACTCAGGGGCTGATATGTAAATCAGTCTTCCTGGGAAATGGAGAGAAATTGTTCTTTTATTCCTTTCTCGTCCACGAAATGTCAAGTCTTGCTAGAATTCGCTTAAAATACGGCACTGATTTATACGCATACACCCAAACACAAACAGACACACGCACTCGCAAACGCACACGCACACGAACGCGCACACGCACACACACACACATCCACGCACACCTACACCCCCCCCCACACACATACACCTGCCTTACAAACCACAACACATACCCCAGCTCTTCCGACTTCCTTCTCCCTTCTCACACGCATCACTACCTACCTGAACTCTTCGTGACTCCCTCTACTCTACTCGGCGGTCGAAAACTTCGACTGGTTCTACGCGGACACCAACATACTTCAACTACAAGACTCTCTAGCTACTCTACCGGCTGCACTCAAATTCACTCTCGGGCCTGGGACGTCAACATCGTCTGCTTCGCAGTTCGACATCGCGCATTGTCGACTCATCGCTACTCGTCTCTTCAGTCACAACTGCACAGATCAGTCCGGCGGTGCCGCCACCAACTGCCACTCCAGGGTTACCTCCATTGACACAAACCCCGGTTTTCCCTCTAGTGCCGTCTTCACGATCTTTTCCACTCTTTCTGATCCTGCTCTCTTCAAGCGCACGCTCTGATTTTTTAATCTATATTTTTTCCATTTTATCTGCTCGCATTTCTGGACTGTTTGGACTTTCTTCATCATCATTCTTTTCCGCCCGCCTGTGACCCTGTAAGTTGTTCTGCTTCACACACCTGCCACTTACTCACTCTTGTCTCATCACAAATTACAACCCAAACACATTCAACGTCACAACACATTCACTACAACGGTCAAAAATCACTAAACATGGACAACACGATACGGCACGACACGGCGGCAGCGGAGTACTTCCTCTGCCGCCGGGATTATGGGTAGCTTATTGGGCTCCCTTGATCCTTGGAGGAAGAACTCTACAGATTAACAGATTAGATTAGAGACCACACATTTGATTAGACGCTGCACGAATTCAAACAATACGCATTTCAAGCAGACCACACAACACTATGCATCCAAGAAACACTTCAAACCCGACGACTCATATCAATTCAACATCTGTCAGTACACCATGCACAGACAAGTTTCCCACAACACATGCATATCAAGCGGTGTGTGCACATACATTGGAAACACCACCCCTCCCCGCCTGATACACTTCAACACCACAGCAAACATACTACTCAACGAAATACACATGTACAACAATGCCTACCAATTAATCAACATACACGACCCCATCGCGATACAGAGAAACTTTCTGAAACTAAATAAAGCACTTGGCCAAATTACCACGCCAGTCATAATAGCAGGAAATTTCAACTGACAGCACCCGACTATGGGACACTCGCACACACTCTGGAACCACTATGGGACACTCACACTGACCCGAGAGCACACACACTCATGGCACTTTAAGTATTTTGGATACAAATATGTGAAAGGGAAACTTAAAAGAATACATCTAACGCTGAGTGAAGAAATTAAAACGCGAAACGCCAAATCCAAATGCTATTACAGTATTCGAAAGAAGCAGCCGTGACCAGCTAAACAGTTGAAAATCGTACTACATACAGATAAGTAGGCTCACCCCGGCGTATCCCCGCTCATAGTTATACTAAATATGTACTACGTGCTGCCACTTTGTACTATCTTGTAGCCACAGTCAGCCACGAAAGGTATGCGTTAACGTAGAAGCGTAAAGCCGCGTACCCTGCTGGTTGCGTTAAACACAGGTTAATCGAGTGAGCGTCGAAGCTATTAAGCCGGTAAACAAGTGGCCGTGCAAGTTAGTAAGGGGGTAAGCATGTACGCGTGCAAGTTCGTAAGGCGTAAGCGAGAATACGTGTAAGTTAGTACGAAATTCAGCGACTAAGCGTGCCAGTTAGGAAGTGGCTAACCGTGTACGTCGGTCGAATACTGACTGTTGTGCTAAGCGCTTGCTACCTTTTGATTACAGCACGGTAGCGAAAAGTGGCGCCATTTTGGCCACTACTTCAAGTGACGATCGACCTTGCGCCGCCAAACAACGGCGGCGAGTCCCCTTACCGTACACTGTGCATTTATCGTGCACGCAGCGCCGAAGTCGGCAAATGGCCGACAAGTTTGTAGATCGGTCACGTGGGTCGCACTGATACAAACGCATTCGCTGCCCACGCACGTGGTGGCAGCATCAGCACTCTGAAGTGAAACACAGGGAGACGCATCATAGCATCTAATACAAGCATACTCTCACGGATCACAACTTCCAAAGCTCACAATCTCCATGAATCATAACCACTAAAAGTGTTAGCGTGACATGTGCGCGTGTTTGAGTGTGGTGTGTGTGGGTCCGAGGTAGAAGTAGAAAATACATCATCCCACGGGCGTCGCCAGGGATTTTACGTGGGCGGGGATGACAAGGTTTTTAAGTAGACGTTTTCTACGGAATGTCATAGGTGTAAGTTAACATTTCAGGGCGCTGACGGGGGGGGGGGGTGTTCAATCCGTCTTCTGCTGTGGTGACGCAACTGTACGGTCAAATGGTTTGGGTATGTAATAGCTAAGTCTAGAGAGTATATTATATAGTCATTTAGTCTAGCGCCTGGATTTCGTCTGTGCACATTTCCTGGGAAGGGGATACTACAAATGACTCAATGTGGCCAGATTCAAACCTTTCGAGCTCCCGTCCCGTCTCCCCGCTCCAGTAATGCTAAACTGCACCGGAAAATGCGACTTGACTGGTGTGATGAGTGTGCGGGGGGGGGGAGGGCACAGTCCCAATAATTGACATGTTAAACAGTGCCCTGCTTGTGCAGCATGCATAAGTATGCACGGGGCGTAATCTCCTGAGCGGAGCAAGCTACTCACCGAACACTGGAGTGGATCTTGGCAGCTGTCGCCGAAGTTGACATGGGGGAGGCAAGCGTCGCCAACTTTGACATGAGTTGCACTCACGCAGACGCACGTGTTCCCGGCGCACTCGCTGTCCGCGTTGACCGCCTGCGGGTGCAAACGTACATGAAACACTCGCTGATCGTGCTGACTGCCTGGGAGTACACACGTACATGAAACGATCGCTGAACGTGCTGACGGCCTGCAAATACAAACGTACATAAAACACTCGCTGATCGTGCTCACGGCCTGCGAGTACACACGTACATGAAACACTCGCTGATCGTGTTGACCGCCTGCGGGTACATAAGGTCGAGGAGAAGTTCACACTAGTGCGGGTTAGTGAGACATATTATCACATCACCACAGGAAACTAGGACAAGGTGGCACATCGATGGGTAGCATCGAGCAAAGTGGCACATCAACGTCGGGAAAATGTCATATGAGCAGCCATCTTTATATTATGGGACTACACATGCTTTAACTTTTTTCTAGAACACCTTACAGATATCACTTGATGTATTCAAAGCTTTGTGGGGTGGTGGACTGTGCAATAGTATTAGACAGGGTTCTATACTCAGGGGCTAATATGTAAATCAGTCTTCCTGGGAAATGGAGACAAATTGTTCTTTTATTCCTTTCCCATCCACGAAATGTGAAGTCTTGCTAGAAATCGCTTAAAAAACGGCAACTCTGATTTATACCCAGACAGCCACACCTATACGTGTAAGGCGTGCAAAACGAGGACTCTGATTCGTCACCGACTATCGAGGACCGATTGTCGAGGAGAAGTTCCCACTAGTGCGGGTTAGTGAGACATATTATCACATCACCACAGGAAACTAGGACAAGGTGGCACATCGATGGGTAGCATCGAGCAAAGTGGCACATCAACGTCGGGAAAATGTCATACGAGGAGTCATCTATATATTATGGGACTACACATGCTTTTACTTTTTCTCGCACAGCTTACAAATATCACTTGATGTAGTCAAAGCCTTGTGGGGTGGTGGACTGTGCAATAGTATTAAACAGGGTTGTATACTCAGGGGCTGATATGTAAATCAGTCTTCCTGGGAAATGGAGAGAAATTGTTCTTTTATTCCTTTCTCGTCCACGAAATGTCAAGTCTTGCTAGAATTCGCTTAAAATACGGCACTGATTTATACGCATACACCCAAACACAAACAGACACACGCACTCGCAAACGCACACGCACACGAACGCGCACACGCACACACACACACATCTACGCACACCTACACCCCCCCCCCACACACATACACCTGCCTTACAAACCACAACACATACCCCAGCTCTTCCGACTTCCTTCTCCCTTCTCACACGCATCACTACCTACCTGAACTCTTCGTGACTCCCTCTACTCTACTCGGCGGTCGAAAACTTCGACTGGTTCTACGCGGACACCAACATACTTCAACTACAAGACTCTCTAGCTACTCTACCGGCTGCACTCAAATTCACTCTCGGGCCTGGGACGTCAACATCGTCTGCTTCGCAATTCGACATCGCGCATTGTCGACTCATCGCTACTCGTCTCTTCAGTCACAACTGCACAGATCAGTCCGGCGGTGCCGCCACCAACTGCCACTCCAGGGTTACCTCCATTGACACAAACCCCGGTTTTCCCTCTAGTGCCGTCTTCACGATCTTTTCCACTCTTTCTGATCCTGCTCTCTTCAAGCGCACGCTCTGATTTTTTAATCTATATTTTTTCCATTTTATCTGCTCGCATTTCTGGACTGTTTGGACTTTCTTCATCATCATTCTTTTCCGCCCGCCTGTGACCCTGTAAGTTGTTCTGCTTCACACACCTGCCACTTACTCACTCTTGTCTCATCACAAATTACAACCCAAACACATTCAACGTCACAACACATTCACTACAACGGTCAAAAATCACTAAACATGGACAACACGATACGGCACGACACGGCGGCAGCGGAGTACTTCCTCTGCCGCCGGGATTATGGGTAGCTTATGGGCTCCCTTGATCCTTGGAGGAAGAACTCTACAGATTAACAGATTAGATTAGAGACCACACATTTGATTAGACGCTGCACGAATTCAAACAATACGCATTTCAAGCAGACCACACAACACTATGCATCCAAGAAACACTTCAAACCCGACGACTCATATCAATTCAACATCTGTCAGTACACCATGCACAGACAAGTTTCCCACAACACATGCATATCAAGCGGTGTGTGCACATACATTGGAAACACCACCCCTCCCCGCCTGATACACTTCAACACCACAGCAAACATACTACTCAACGAAATACACATGTACAACAATGCCTACCAATTAATCAACATACACGACCCCATCGCGATACAGAGAAACTTTCTGAAACTAAATAAAGCACTTGGCCAAATTACCACGCCAGTCATAATAGCAGGAAATTTCAACTGACAGCACCCGACTATGGGACACTCGCACACACTCTGGAACCACTATGGGACACTCACACTGACCCGAGAGCACACACACTCATGGCACTTTAAGTATTTTGGATACAAATATGTGAAAGGGAAACTTAAAAGAATACATCTAACGCTGAGTGAAGAAATTAAAACGCGAAACGCCAAATCCAAATGCTATTACAGTATTCGAAAGAAGCAGCCGTGACCAGCTAAACAGTTGAAAATCGTACTACATACAGATAAGTAGGCTCACCCCGGCGTATCCCCGCTCATAGTTATACTAAATATGTACTACGTGCTGCCACTTTGTACTATCTTGTAGCCACAGTCAGCCACGAAAGGTATGCGTTAACGTAGAAGCGTAAAGCCGCGTACCCTGCTGGTTGCGTTAAACACAGGTTAATCGAGTGAGCGTCGAAGCTATTAAGCCGGTAAACAAGTGGCCGTGCAAGTTAGTAAGGGGGTAAGCATGTACGCGTGCAAGTTCGTAAGGCGTAAGCGAGAATACGTGTAAGTTAGTACGAAATTCAGCGACTAAGCGTGCCAGTTAGGAAGTGGCTAACCGTGTACGTCGGTCGAATACTGACTGTTGTGCTAAGCGCTTGCTACCTTTTGATTACAGCACGGTCCCGAAAAGTGGCGCCATTTTGGCCACTACTTCAAGTGACGATCGACCTTGCGCCGCCCAACAACGGCGGCGAGTCCCCTTACCGTACACTGTGCATTTATCGTGCACGCAGCGCCGATGTCGGCAAATGGCCGACAAGTTTGTAGATCGGTCACATGGGTCGCACTGATACAAACGCATTCGCTGCCCACGCACGTGGTGGCAGCATCAGCACTCTGAAGTGAAACACAGGGAGACGCATCATAGCATCTAATACAAGCATACTCTCACGGATCACAACTTCCAAAGCTCACAATCTCCGTGAATCATAACCACTAAAAGTGTTAGCGTGAGATGTGCGCGTGTTTGAGTGTGGTGTGTGTGGGTCCGATGTAGAAGTAGAAAATACATCATCCCACGGGCATCGTCATGGATTTTTCGTGGGCGGGGATGACAAGGTTTTTAAGTAGACGTCTTCTACGGAATTTCATAGGTGTAATTTAACATTTCATAGCGCTGGGAGGTGTTCAATCCGTCTCCTGCTGTGGTGACGGAACTGTACGGTCAAATGGTTTGGGTATGTAATAGCTAAGTCTAGAGAGTATATTATATAGTCATTTAGTCTAGCGCCTGGATTTCGTCTGTGCACATTTCCTGGGAAGGGGATGCTACAAATGACTCAATGTGGCCAGATTCAAACCTTTCGAGCTCCCGTCCCGTCTCCCCGCTCCAGTAATGCTAAACTGCACCGGAAAATGCGACTTGACTGGTGTGATGAGTGTGCGGGGGGGGGGGGGGCACAGTCCCAATAATTGACATGTTAAACAGTGCCCTGCTTGTGCAGCATGCATAAGTATGCACGGGGCGTAATCTCCTGAGCGGAGCAAGCTACTCACCGAACACTGGAGTGGATCTTGGCAGCTGTCGCCGAAGTTGACATGGGGGAGGCAAGCGTCGCCAACTTTGACATGAGTTGCACTCACGCAGACGCACGTGTTCCCGGCGCACTCGCTGTCCGCGTTGACCGCCTGCGGGTGCAAACGTACATGAAACACTCGCTGATCGTGCTGACTGCCTGGGAGTACACACGTACATGAAACGATCGCTGAACGTGCTGACGGCCTGCAAATACAAACGTACATAAAACACTCGCTGATCGTGCTCACGGCCTGCGAGTACACACGTACATGAAACACTCGCTGATCGTGTTGACCGCCTGCGGGTACATAAGGTCGAGGAGAAGTTCACACTAGTGCGGGTTAGTGAGACATATTATCACATCACCACAGGAAACTAGGACAAGGTGGCACATCGATGGGTAGCATCGAGCAAAGTGGCACATCAACGTCGGTGAAATGTCATATGAGCAGTCATCTTTATATTATGGGACTACACATGCTTTAACTTTTTTCTAGCACACCTTACAGATATCACTTGATGTATTCAAAGCTTTGTGGGGTGGTGGACTGTGTAATAGTATTAGACAGGGTTCTATACTCAGGGGCTAATATGTAAATCAGTCTTCCTGGGAAATGGAGACAAATTGTTCTTTTATTCCTTTCCCATCCACGAAATGTGAAGTCTTGCTAGAAATCGCTTAAAATACGGCAACTCTGATTTATACCCAGACAGCCACACATATACGTGTAAGGCGTGCAAAACGAGGACTCTGATTCGTCACCGACTATCGAGGACCGACTGTCGAGGAGAAGTTCCCACTAGTGCGGGTTAGTGAGACATATTATCACATCACCACAGGAAACTAGGACAAGGTGGCACATCGATGGGTAGCATCGAGCAAAGTGGCACATCAACGTCGGGAAAATGTCATACGAGGAGTCATCTATATATTATGGGACTACACATGCTTTTACTTTTTCCTCGCACAGCTTACAATTATCACTTGATGTAGTCAAAGCCTTGTGGGGTGGTGGACTGTGCAATATTATTAAACAGGGTTGTATACTCAGGGGCTGATATGTAAATCAGTCTTCCTGGGAAATGGAGAGAAATTGTTCTTTTATTCCTTTCTCGTCCACGAAATGTCAAGTCTTGCTAGAATTCGCTTAAAATACGGCACTGATTTATACGCATACACCCAAACACAAACAGACACACGCACTCGCAAACGCACACGCACACGAACGCGCACACGCACACGCACACACACACACACACACCTACACACACACACACACACCCACGCACACCTACACCCCCCCCCACACACATACACCTGCCTTACAAACCACAACACATACCCCAGCTCTTCCGACTTCCTTCTCCCTTCTCACACGCATCACTACCTACCTGAACTCTTCGTGACTCCCTCTACTCTACTCGGCGGTCGAAAACTTCGACTGGTTCTACGCGGACACCAACATACTTCAACTACAAGACTCTCTAGCTACTCTACCGGCTGCACTCAAATTCACTCTCGGGCCTGGGACGTCAACATCGTCTGCTTCGCAGTTCGACATCGCGCATTGTCGACTCATCGCTACTCGTCTCTTCAGTCACAACTGCACAGATCAGTCCGGCGGTGCCGCCACCAACTGCCACTCCAGGGTTACCTCCATTGACACAAACCCCGGTTTTCCCTCTAGTGCCGTCTTCACGATCTTTTCCACTCTTTCTGATCCTGCTCTCTTCAAGCGCACGCTCTGATTTTTTAATCTATATTTTTTCCATTTTATCTGCTCGCATTTCTGGACTGTTTGGACTTTCTTCATCATCATTCTTTTCCGCCCGCCTGTGACCCTGTAAGTTGTTCTGCTTCACACACCTGCCACTTACTCACTCTTGTCTCATCACAAATTACAACCCAAACACATTCAACGTCACAACACATTCACTACAACGGTCAAAAATCACTAAACATGGACAACACGATACGGCACGACACGGCGGCAGCGGAGTACTTCCTCTGCCGCCGGGATTATGGGTAGCTTATGGGCTCCCTTGATCCTTGGAGGAAGAACTCTACAGATTAACAGATTAGATTAGAGACCACACATTTGATTAGACGCTGCACGAATTCAAACAATACGCATTTCAAGCAGACCACACAACACTATGCATCCAAGAAACACTTCAAACCCGACGACTCATATCAATTCAACATCTGTCAGTACACCATGCACAGACAAGTTTCCCACAACACATGCATATCAAGCGGTGTGTGCACATACATTGGAAACACCACCCCTCCCCGCCTGATACACTTCAACACCACAGCAAACATACTACTCAACGAAATACACATGTACAACAATGCCTACCAATTAATCAACATACACGACCCCATCGCGATACAGAGAAACTTTCTGAAACTAAATAAAGCACTTGGCCAAATTACCACGCCAGTCATAATAGCAGGAAATTTCAACTGACAGCACCCGACTATGGGACACTCGCACACACTCTGGAACCACTATGGGACACTCACACTGACCCGAGAGCACACACACTCATGGCACTTTAAGTATTTTGGATACAAATATGTGAAAGGGAAACTTAAAAGAATACATCTAACGCTGAGTGAAGAAATTAAAACGCGAAACGCCAAATCCAAATGCTATTACAGTATTCGAAAGAAGCAGCCGTGACCAGCTAAACAGTTGAAAATCGTACTACATACAGATAAGTAGGCTCACCCCGGCGTATCCCCGCTCATAGTTATACTAAATATGTACTACGTGCTGCCACTTTGTACTATCTTGTAGCCACAGTCAGCCACGAAAGGTATGCGTTAACGTAGAAGCGTAAAGCCGCGTACCCTGCTGGTTGCGTTAAACACAGGTTAATCGAGTGAGCGTCGAAGCTATTAAGCCGGTAAACAAGTGGCCGTGCAAGTTAGTAAGGGGGTAAGCATGTACGCGTGCAAGTTCGTAAGGCGTAAGCGAGAATACGTGTAAGTTAGTACGAAATTCAGCGACTAAGCGTGCCAGTTAGGAAGTGGCTAACCGTGTACGTCGGTCGAATACTGACTGTTGTGCTAAGCGCTTGCTACCTTTTGATTACAGCACGGTAGCGAAAAGTGGCGCCATTTTGGCCACTACTTCAAGTGACGATCGACCTTGCGCCGCCAAACAACGGCGGCGAGTCCCCTTACCGTACACTGTGCATTTATCGTGCACGCAGCGCCGAAGTCGGCAAATGGCCGACAAGTTTGTAGATCGGTCACGTGGGTCGCACTGATACAAACGCATTCGCTGCCCACGCACGTGGTGGCAGCATCAGCACTCTGAAGTGAAACACAGGGAGACGCATCATAGCATCTAATACAAGCATACTCTCACGGATCACAACTTCCAAAGCTCACAATCTCCATGAATCATAACCACTAAAAGTGTTAGCGTGACATGTGCGCGTGTTTGAGTGTGGTGTGTGTGGGTCCGAGGTAGAAGTAGAAAATACATCATCCCACGGGCGTCGCCAGGGATTTTACGTGGGCGGGGATGACAAGGTTTTTAAGTAGACGTTTTCTACGGAATGTCATAGGTGTAAGTTAACATTTCAGGGCGCTGGCGGGGGGAGGGGGGGTGTTGTGTTCAATCCGTCTTCTGCTGTGGTGACGCAACTGTACGGTCAAATGGTTTGGGTATGTAATAGCTAAGTCTAGAGAGTATATTATATAGTCATTTAGTCTAGCGCCTGGATTTCGTCTGTGCACATTTCCTGGGAAGGGGATACTACAAATGACTCAATGTGGCCAGATTCAAACCTTTCGAGCTCCCGTCCCGTCTCCCCGCTCCAGTAATGCTAAACTGCACCGGAAAATGCGACTTGACTGGTGTGATGAGTGTGCGGGGGGGGGAGGGCACAGTCCCAATAATTGACATGTTAAACAGTGCCCTGCTTGTGCAGCATGCATAAGTATGCACGGGGCGTAATCTCCTGAGCGGAGCAAGCTACTCACCGAACACTGGAGTGGATCTTGGCAGCTGTCGCCGAAGTTGACATGGGGGAGGCAAGCGTCGCCAACTTTGACATGAGTTGCACTCACGCAGACGCACGTGCTCCCGGCGCACTCGCTGTCCGCGTTGACCGCCTGCGGGTGCAAACGTACATGAAACACTCGCTGATCGTGCTGACTGCCTGGGAGTACACACGTACATGAAACGATCGCTGAACGTGCTGACGGCCTGCAAATACAAACGTACATAAAACACTCGCTGATCGTGCTCACGGCCTGCGAGTACACACGTACATGAAACACTCGCTGATCGTGTTGACCGCCTGCGGGTACATAAGGTCGAGGAGAAGTTCACACTAGTGCGGGTTAGTGAGACATATTATCACATCACCACAGGAAACTAGGACAAGGTGGCACATCGATGGGTAGCATCGAGCAAAGTGGCACATCAACGTCGGTGAAATGTCATATGAGCAGTCATCTTTATATTATGGGACTACACATGCTTTAACTTTTTTCTAGCACACCTTACAGATATCACTTGATGTATTCAAAGCTTTGTGGGGTGGTGGACTGTGCAATAGTATTAGACAGGGTTCTATACTCAGGGGCTAATATGTAAATCAGTCTTCCTGGGAAATGGAGACAAATTGTTCTTTTATTCCTTTCCCATCCACGAAATGTGAAGTCTTGCTAGAAATCGCTTAAAATACGGCAACTCTGATTTATACCCAGACAGCCACACATATACGTGTAAGGCGTGCAAAACGAGGACTCTGATTCGTCACCGACTTTCGAGGACCGACTGTCGAGGAGAAGTTCCCACTAGTGCGGGTTAGTGAGACATATTATCACATCACCACAGGAAACTAGGACAAGGTGGCACATCGATGGGTAGCATCGAGCAAAGTGGCACATCAACGTCGGGAAAATGTCATACGAGGAGTCATCTATATATTATGGGACTACACATGCTTTTACTTTTTTCTTGCACAGCTTACAAATATCACTTGATGTAGTCAAAGCCTTGTGGGGTGGTGGACTGTGCGATATTATTAAACAGGGTTCTATACTCAGGGGCTGATATGTAAATCAGTCTTCCTGGGAAATGGAGAGAAATTGTTCTTTTATTCCTTTCTCGTCCACGAAATGTCAAGTCTTGCTAGAATTCGCTTAAAATACGGCACTGATTTATACACCTACACCCAAACACAAACAGACACACGCACTCGCAAACGCACACGCACACGAACGCGCACACGCACACGCACACACACACACACACACCTACACACACACACACACACACCCACGCACACCTACACCCCCCCCACACACATACACCTGCCTTACAAACCACAACACATACCCCAGCTCTTCCGACTTCCTTCTCCCTTCTCACACGCATCACTACCTACCTAACTCTTCGTGACTCCCCTACTCTACTCGGCGGTCGAAAACTTCGACTGGTTCTACGCGGACAC